>PVIC010041827.1:0-16044 GCA_004025085.1 Thryonomys swinderianus | reverse complement strand
CAGGCTGGCCCTGAGCTCACTATGGTGCCCAGGCAAGCCACCGCAAACTCAGCAATCCTCCTGTCTCTGCCTCCCGAGTGCTGGGATTACAGGCGTGAGCCACCACGCCCAGCATTATATGTGGTAACCGGGGATCGAACTCAGGTCCTTACGCTTGCGAGGCAGGCGCCGGAACCACTGAGCTAACCCTCCGGCCCCCCAATATTCTAATCATCTCATCAAATCTACTTTGTATCAAAATCTACTTTGTGATCTTATTTAAAAGGTAATTCAAATCAGACATTAAAATTTACATCGAGTTCGATCCAGCACCAAAAGCCTCAAAACAACTTTTTAAAAAAAACCTACCAAAATCCTAAAACAATAAAAGCCAGAGGCTTAAAACAAATCAACCAGTTAAATTATTAGTACTGACTCCTGACTACTATAAACTCTATAAAGACACTGACTGGAAATGCAGTTCTGCTCTGTTCTGTATATAGCTGGAAGCTACTTGTACACAGGTTTGCAGCAAGGGCTGAGAGCTGAGCTGGGCCTCCTATGCTTGCTATGGGGTCTCTGTACTCATTCTGAGCTGCAATCCCAAGTACTTGGGCTCCTTAGATCTCAGCATCTGGGAATCCAGAGGTGGTGACTACTGCTGTAATCAAGGGATAGAAATCTGACGTGGGACACATACGTTCCCCCGCTTCTTACTAAAATACCCTATATCACAGTCTCCTAAAAAATCTCGTCTTTTTAACTCGTCTATTTTTCTTGAGTGGACAGAACTCTGTAGTTGGGATGGCACCGTCAAAGAAGGTCAGAATAAGGGTGAAATGAAGTCAGACTATATATTCTAAGGGCAACGTAAGGCAGCTATGCTCATCATTATACTACAGGGAGAGAGCACTGGAAGGTTCACAGTAAAACATTCACCTTTGCTTTTGTATTTCAAAGGCCATTTTTTGGCTGCTGTGCAGGGTTGCCTGCACGAAAGATCGAAGTAGAAGCCAGCGGGTGGGAGCTCAAGCACGACACACTTTGAAGCTGAAATCAGTAGCTTGAGTCTTGGGAGGAAAGTCCCGAGAACACAGCTAAACTGCTTCTGGCCTGAGCAGCTTTGCTGAATATGGGCGGAGTGGGGGAAACAGGAGAGTTCGAGGAACATACTCAGTTTGAGATCATTCAAAACATGGGAAAACAAGGTTACACCATTCTGGATGTGAGTGAAGAGGACCTCATCCCGATTCCTCCTGTAGCTCACTATGTACTAAACGAGTGAAATGGTCCACTGGTTGGCTTGTGGTTGCCGCGTGTTTTGTGGCTTGGTAAATCCCTTCAACCTAGACGAGCTGACTTGCTCTCAAACGACCTCTCTTCCAAATGCTCTCCTGTACATCGGACGCTGTCCCAGTGGCTCTGACCATTAACGCCGCCTATCGCGTTCGCTGGATCCAGGGGCCGCCGAACTCGTCTTTGTGGCCCAAGGCCGAGGCCAGAGGCCCGCACAGAGCGGGAGGCGGGGACGCCACGGCCGAGCCAGCTCGGGGCACTAGGGTGGGCCGACGGGCCGGGGTGCGGGGCGCGGGAGGTCCGCCAGCGCCCCGGGAATCGGCTTCCGAAGGGAAGGAGGAGCTGGCTCCCGCCCCACCCTCCTTGGCCTCATTCCGGCGTCTCCTCTCAGCTCCCCACCCGCTGGGCGGGTGGAGCGGCGCCGGGAGGCACCGTGGGTCTCTCCGAGCGGGCGCTGGCAGCTTACCCGGGGTAGAGCTAGGAGCCGCGGGCCGCTCCCCAGGGAAGGCGAACCCAGCACGCCGGCCCCGAGTGCAGGAGCGCAGCCGGCCACGCGCATACTCACCGGTGGGGCGTGGGCCGGCCTCCCGCGAGGGTGGGACCTTGGCGCCACCCGCGTCGCCTGGGCCGCGTACTAGTTGAGTAGGCGACGGCGACGGGAAGGCCTGGGCCATGCCGACCTGCTGTAGGGCGGGCGGCGGGCGGCGGGCGGCGGGCGGCGGGCGGCGGCGACGCTCCCGGAAGTGCAGGGCGGGCAGTTTTGTTTCCTCAAATCCCGGCGGTCTCCGCGAGCCGCCCTCCGCCCCCCCCCGCCCGCGAGTCGAGGGTCGGGACCGGGGCGCCAAGGAGACGCGCGGCCCGAGGCCGCCTCAGCCCGTTCTGATTTGAACGGTTTGAGGAAGAAAACTACAGGCCAGGGGCCTCTGCCAGGCCCCGCCACGCCCCACCGCGCGGCGCTGAAGCAGCTACTGCTCTTCGGAAGGTTTGTTCCGAAAGTTTTATTACAGCAAGTTTGGCCTAAATGAACATCTTAAATGGACCAGAATTAACTGACCCCAAATCCAGTTGCAGTGACAAGCCTTTATTTAACACCCATAGGGTACAAAGTACCATACAAGACGACGTTTTCAGTTATGTAACAAAAATACATGTAGACAACATAAACACACGTAATTATTTTAAAAAATATTCCAGACATGCAGGGCCTGGTGGCTCACGCCTGTAATCCCAGCACTCGGGAGGCAGAGGCAGGAGGATTGCTGAGTTTGAGGCTTGCCTGGGCTACACAGATAGCTCAGGGCCAGCCTGAACTACAAAGGGAGACCCTGTCTCCAAAACAAAAATAAGCCAGGTGTGATGGCCCAAGCTGTAACCCCAGTATTTAGGGAGATTGAGGCAGCAAGATCCCAAGTCTGACTCGTTTCGGGCAATTTAATGAGACTGTTTTTAAAAGAAACGGTAAGGAAATAAGTGAAGAAGGAAATAAAGGGAGGGGGAGAGAATGAAGAGAAAAGATTTCTGGAAAAGCAGTGTATAGTTGGTTTATTGAGGAACTAATTAAGAAAAACTTGTAAATGTCTAGCCCTTGAGGAAGGTCTAAAGGGGGAAAATGCAAATTAAAGACTTAAAAACCCAGGAACTAAAACAGGCTACTTAAAATCTTGACTGTTTTGAAATGGATTAAAGAGTAGGAGTTACAAGACTCAAAATAAGCAGACCCTAGGGCACAAGATGCCTTCTCAATAGGAGGGTGGAAGAGAAGCCCTTTCCAAATCCAAAAGAAAGCCCTGACCACAGTAACGTTAGGGAATTTCTCAACAAAACTGCTCAGACAGGCCATGGTAAAGTAGCCCGAGGGCCTTGTACCCGCTCTGAAATATGAGTAGATGACCAGTAACTACTTCTGAGGAAAATCTGTCACATGAGAAAAAACAAAGCCAAATACAAGGAGAACGAAACCAGAACGGTGACTATGGTAGAAAGATATAGAGGTGAATGCATGTATATAAAGTGATATCTATTTTACAAACTTTATGATTTGGGGGAAGATGGCCGTAGTCATTGGTTACCAGATGCAGAATTTGCAAATAGAAGCAAAATTTTGTGGAATGCTTGTTTAGAACCCAACTGACTGTGAACAGAAGTGTTCTTGCATCAAGGTATTATTGTATATTACATATGTGTGTACACACACACACACACTATCTTCAAAGAGATAAAGTATTGTAACAATGAGCCAAGATAAGATGTAAAGAAAATATTCAAAGAAAAGCACTTTGATGTTGAAATGATACCAGGAAAATAAAATGTAGGTGAATTTGAAGGTTGAGGAAAGTTTCCAGAAAGAAGAGCAATAAGACAAAGCTGGAAATTAAATGAAAATGAGAGAACCAGTCCTGTAGGTATAACATTTAGATAACTGGAATTCCAGAGAAGAGATGAGAAATCCTTATAGAAATAGTTCAACAAAATTTTTCTGTGCTGGGGGACTGAAAGCTCTCGCTAGCATCCAGTACAAGGGATAAAGGGACAGACCACCCTAGCAGAAATAATCCTGTAAACAAAATTTTTTTTGAGACAGGGTCTCGCTTTGTAGTTCAGGCTGGCCCTCAGCTCACTATGTAGCTCAGGCAAGCCTCAAACTCAGCAATCCTCCTGCCTCTGCCTCCCGAGTGCTGGGATTACAAGTGTGAGCCACCATGTTCAGCACTGTGGTATGTGGTATTGATTGCTGGTGGGCATGAGTTACCACGCCCAACATTGTATGTGGTTACAGGGATCGAACTCAGGACCTTGAGCTTGGGAGGCAGGTGCTGGAACCACTGAGCTAAATCTCCGGCCCAGTGAACGAAATTTTTTGCACATAATTCCCCAAGTTGTTTTGTTTTGCTTTGCTTTTTTGGTTTTTGGTGATACTGAGGACTGAATCCAGTGCTTCATGCATAGGCAAACACTCTCCAAAATATTTTAACATTTGTTGGAGAAGTTATATCTTATTTTATGAAACAATGTACCATCAACCACTTAAGTGGGGAGGATGAGAAGCTCTTGAGTTTATACCAGAGATGAATTTTTCATTTTCTTCTTCAATACAAGAGGGAACAAAAACTTGAAGGAACTTTAAAATTAATTCTATTGTGACCTTTAGTTTTAATATATAATTTACAAATAAGTTATTAAATGTACACTGGTATATAAAATATACTTCCACTCTAATGATACAAAGTGAAACAGCAGAAAAAACAAGAAATACTTTGTATCTGAAAATGTTCTTAATTTGTTTTTGGTACTTCTGTACCACAGAAATAAAATTATATAAAAAATATAAAAACTGTACAAGGGTAAATAAAGGAACTTCCTTGGTGGATACCAACCTAAATTCTGCTGATAACAAGGTTCTCTTGTATGCCTCCACATTAGCAACATGTTTATAATATTTTTTTTCTACACTTATTGGCCCCACACTGGCAAATGATTTCCTTATTAGGTATAGTCCCGGCTTCATAACCATAATCCCATGTTAATTCTGTTCTTGCTTTCACAAATCTAGAAAATAGAAAATGAAAAGAATCATAAATCATTCTAACCACGCAAGAATCAAACTTGAATATGGTAATTTCATGTTAACACTTTTAACCATCCGAAAAATATTATCTATTCTTTTTCCATCTTCAGTAGATTATTCCAAATCTACCGAAATCATAAGGAACATGTTAATATCAGTAAGGAAGTGTGTTATGAAACTGAAGCTTGTATATGGAAACAGACGATGCTTGAAGATATAGCACTGTCACTTGTTTCTAGAACTGAATTTTCTATCTTGTATCCTCAGCTCTTTCAAAAGTAAATTCTAGGTAAGATCAAGAATAGAATCTTGGGCTGGAGATTTAGCTCTGGTTCCGGCGCCTGCTCACAAGCACAGGGTCCTGAGTTCGATCTGGTAACCACATACAATGCTGGGCATGGTGACTCACGCACACCAGCAATCAATACCACATACCACAGTCCTGGGCATGGTGGCTCACACCTGCAATCCCAGCACTCGGGAGGCAGAGGCAGGAGGATTGCTGAGTTTGAGACTTGCCTGGGCTACATAGTGAGCTCAGGGCCAGCCTGAACTACAAAAGTGAGATCCTGTCTCAAAAAAAAAAAGAATAGAAACCTTAAGTGTTAAAATTTTATTGACATGGAACAGTTTAGGATAACTGAATAGTATATTCTAGAATACTAGATATTTGGAGCTGTACTACACACTTTTTTTTTCTTCTTTTTCCTAGGACTGGGGACTGAACCCAGGGCTTTTACATTAAGCATATCCTCAGCATTTTTAAAATTTTGAAACAAGGTCATGCTAAGTTGTACAGGCTAGGCTCAAATTTGACATTCTTCTATCTCAGCCAACCAGAGTTCTGGGATTACATGTGTGTTCCATCATATATATATATATATTATTATTATTTTTTAAAGTACAATTTAGAATTCATATAAGCAAAGTTAATTTCAAACCTGTTGGTGAAGAATGCCACCAATGGGAAATTCCTGTCATGTGTTTCTACGAAAACATTCTGTACTAAGAGATTTGGACAACAGCTATGCTGTAAAAAATTAAACACAGAAGTTAGATGTATGATAGTTATGTACCTTGTGCTTAGCATTAGAATACTCTTCTGTTTGTAATACATCTCATTGCTTTTTGTTTTTGTGCTAACATATAAAAATTGTAACATAACAGTTCTGTTAACAGAAAAACTTTTCTGATTTTGTTTTTTATTTTTCAGACAGTCTTGCTATATAACTCAGGCTGGCCTTGAACTCACTATTTAGCCCAGACTGGCCTCAAACTCCTGCTTCAGCCTCGCAAGTGTAAGGATTACAGACGTGCAACACTACACCCAGCTTATACCTTTAATTAAAAAAAAAAAGGACAGTGAATATAAGATGTCATCTTTTATATAAAAAAAGATAAACACAGATATATTTCCTTTACAGAAATACTAGAAGAATATCTATGAAAGGTATAAAAATGGGGAGGTGTTTGGGGGCATACTTCTTTGGGAGCAGGGCTTTTTTTTTGAGAGAGGGTCTCGCTTTGTAGTTCAGGCTAGCCCTGAGCTCACTATGTAGCCCAGGCAAGCCTTGAACTCAGCAATCCTCTTGCCTCTGCCTCCCAAGTGCTGGGATTACAGGCATGAGCCACCACGCCTGGGTGGGAGCAGGGCTTTTAAATTATTTTTAAAACAAAAACAAATTTGGGCCAGAGGTTTAGCTCAGTGGTTCCAAGCGCCTGCCTAGCAAATGCAAGGTCCCTGGTTCGATCCCCAGTAACCCACATACAACAATAGTGGGCGTGGTGACTCACACCTGCCATCCCAGCACTCGGGAGGCAGAGGTATGAGGATTACTGAATTCCAGGCTTGCCTGGGCTACATAGTGAGCTCATCGCCAGCCTGAACTCAAAGCGAGACCCTGTCTCAAAAAAAAAAAAAAATTCATAGAAAACTTTTTTTTTGAGACAAGGGCTCTCTAGTTTAGGTGAGTCTTGAACTCAGTTTGTAGCACAGAAAATATAAAGAGCTGCAAAATGACTAGTATACATTAGTTTAAAAAAAAAAACACAAAAAAAACTTCCTGGGCCAGGGATTTAGCTCAGTGGCTCCGGCATCTTCCTGGCAAGCACAAGGTCCTGAGTTCAATCCCTGGTACCACATACCTCAATGCCGGGCATGGTGGCTCATGCTTGTAATCCCAGCACTCAGGAGGCAGAGGCAGGAGGACTGCTGTGAGTTTGAGGCTAGGCTGAGCTACATAGTGAGTTCAGGATCAGCCTGAACTATAAACCAAGACCTTGTCTTAAAAAACTAAAATTAGCAAACAAATTAAAACTTCCTTACAACATCCTAAATAGTTATTATTCCTGAATTATAAAGGTAGTAAATGAGGCATTAGTGGTTCATAAACATTCCAGATACACAACTTGATGAATGGGACTGTAACCCAAGTATTGTGGCTTTAAACTCCCATTAGTCATAGTTTCCTGATGACATTTTAAAAGAAGCACAGGGAAAAAGGTGAGAAATATCAATCTCAGCATCTATACTCACATTAAGGAAGCGGCCCACATTTCCTTCTTTTGTGGCATCCAATAAAAACACTTTCCCTTCATTGGACTTGACTAGAGAAGTAGATGAAGTATTCTTGGTTTCACTTGGCAACTTATCATCAGACAAGAGCCACTGGTTTTGATGTGCTGGACAGTTTTCTTCTTGGGGCTTTTTAACCTCAAACTCTTTTTTAATATTTTCATTATCAAATGTGGTTGCTGGGTTACATCTGCCCCCTGGTGGAGTTTGTTCTTTACTTTTAGTTATATCTATCACATCTAATTCACATAGTGGATCCTCTTCTGAACCTCCAACTTGGCTTGAATTTGAGTCTTCTAATAGACATTGTCAGGAAGGAATGTTAGGAAATACATATGACTGAACAACAATGCTGACATAAATAATGCTAATTAGATACTAGCTGTTTTACATATCACTAATCTTTATAATTTGTTAAAGTAGGTACTATTTAACTTTACAAGTAAAAAAAATTTGAGTTTCTGAGAGTTAAATAGATTTGCCTGACTTCTAATATAAGAACGTGGGAAACAAATCTACACAAATCTATGTATCATAAAGTATCCTTTTTCTACTACAGAGCAGTATGTCTTTTTAAATGACTCTCAGGCTCCCTCCTCAATAGTGTATTTAACCTCTAATCTTAACAAATGGACTTTCTTCAACTGTGAAACTGTGTTTAACTGCATTCTGAATAGATGCAACAGAGTGGGGGTTTAGGAGGCAGTTTAGGCTCTGTGATGCCATGAAAAAACTGAGAAGACTGTCAGTCACTCTACAGATCCCAATAACAACTGTGCTATGAGGGGTCTGTAACTGTTCATGTTTGGTGTTTTGCTAGATAATCATTTAATACATAAAGATTTATAAATAGTAATTCTCCAGAAGTAGAAGTGTCTAAATTATTTTTCCTGTTCAATAATGAAACATTTTGAGAGTATTCAAAAGCATGAATGTTATATGGAGTATATGAAAGCATTAAGATAAAAGCCATTTGTATCACTTAATGCAGGGCACAAAGAAATTATATTTTAGTTAAAAAGGTAATCTCTCAGAAACTAGAATAGATATATCGCTTCTTGGCCTTTTGGCTAAGATTAAGTGTAGAAACTAGAGTAGATATGAACCTGGAAAGGGTATAGAGGAAAGAGGGTGGGAAGAAGATGGTTAACAAGTTCCTGGTCACAGCTGGAGAGGAGGAATAACATCTAATGTTCTATATAATGTTCTCTATATAGTAGAGTAACTTTCAATGTTTTAATATTCTATAGTGTCCTGTATATAGTATAGCAGGTTAACTATGGTTGGCAAAAATTAATTGTACAGGGCTGTAGATTTAGCTCAGTGGTTCCAGCACCTGCCTTGCAAGGGCAAGGTCCCTGGTTACCAGTAACTACATACAACAATACCATGTGTGGTGACTCACACTCCCCAGCAGTCAGTACCACATGCCACAATGCTGGGTGTGGTGACTCACACCCATCAGCAATCAATACTACATACCACAGCGTCAGGCATGGTGGTTCACACCTGTAATCCCAGGCAGAGGCAGATTGCTGAGTTCAAGGGTTGCCTGGGCTATACAGTGAGCTCAGGACTAGCCTGAACTACAAAGCAAGACCCTGTCTAAAAAAATAATAATAATTGTTTATTTCAAAAGAGCTAGTAGGGAGGATTAAAAATGTCCTCAATATAAAGAAATGGTAAATGTCTGATGTGATATACACTAATGACCTTGATCTGATCATTACACATTGTATGATGTACCAAACGGCACACTGCACCCCATAAATATGCATAACTCCTATGTGTCAGTTAAAAAATCAAATACTACTAAAAAGGAACATTTTAAGGTTCATGATTTACTCAGTAATGTGATAGTTATTTCTATAGTACTGATATCTTAAAGGTTAGCTGTAAGCCATAATAGTTAGGTAACTACGACATTGAAATGCTTGCTATATATGCATTTTCGCTGTCAGTGAAAGTGATAAATCAGCCAAAGCAACTTACTACGGCTCATACAGGTTAAATGTTGAAATAAGTATACCAGAAGATGCCTTTCTTAATAGTATTTTTCTATCAAGGTGCTGCCCTGCCTCCCCCAATCTCTATTGTTTAATCATAGGTGGGGAGCTAGGGTTACAAATATAAAGAGGCTCAAAGGGAAAGAGGCAACAGCAATTCCTCAGAGAAAGACATCCTTCAGCAGTGTCTCTGCTGAGGGAGCCACTGAAATGTAAAAGTTCTGCAAACCAGGCTTTTCCCAGTTATACCATTAGTATCAGGCCAAAAGGTCAACAAAATTCTGTAAAGGGCCAAAAAGCAAACATTTTTCAGGATCTGCTACCATGTAGTCTCTTTTGTAAGTATTACTCAGCTGAGTGTAAACAGAAACTACATGCAAATGAATGACTCTGTGTTCCAATAAAACTGTACTTATAGCCACTGAAATTGTTAATTTAAGTGTCATGAAACATTCCCATATTTTTTTCCCTCTGTAGTTCAGGCTGGCCCTGAGCTCACTATGTAGCCCAGGCAAGCCTGGAACTCAGCAATCCTCCTGCCTCTGCCTCCTGAGGGCTGGGATGACAGGCATGAACCACCACACCCGGCACTGTGGTAGGTGGTTACCATGTATCAAACCAGGGGTCCTAGGCTTGTCAGGCAGGTGCTGGAACCACTGAGCTAAATCTTTGGCCCGCCCTATGATTTTTTTTCAACTATTTAAAAATCATTCCTTCATGAGCCACACTTTACGGGTGGTAGGCCAGATTAGGCTCACAAACCATAGTTTGCCTTTCTGATCTGAACAAATTGTAACTTCTGTGACAAATGAAGGTTTGTTATGAAATCTAAGAAAAAGAGCCACCATATGAAGCAAGAGAGTGACAAGAAAGGAGAGGAGGGAGGCAATCACAAAATGGAACAAAGCCTACTTTGTTTTCTCCTGGCTTTACAATTCTTAAATCCATTTTTTTCTCCTGAGGTGACCGTATCCAAGGAAATAAGTCCCTTAAAAAGAAGAAAGAGATTTTTATTTTCTAGGTCAGGAGAATATTCAGTGGTTAGGCCTTTTTTTCCCCCCATTAAACAGTACCTGGGACCGAACTCACAACCTTATACTTACAAGGCAGGTGAGCTATCACGGAGCTAAATCCCCAGCCCATTTAGGCCTTTTTCATTTGCAAAGCACAAAGCCCAGTTCATAGGGAGACTGTAGATGAATAGAGCCAACATGTATCACTCTTGTTTGTGTTCTACTTCTAGGCTCTTTAAAGTCACAGCTACAAAGACTATTATGACATTCGCTGGGGGGGCCAGGGATGTAGCTCAAGCTACTACATTTCTCTCAATTGTAATCATCCTCAGTACTAAGAACATACTGACACAAGATTATACCCTTGCTTTAACTGTAAATTGTACAGAGATTTAAATATAAAAAACATCCTGGGCCAGAGATTTAGCTCAGTGGTTCCAGCACCTGCCTCCCAAACCCGAGGCCCTGACTTTGATCCTGGTAACCAAATACAATGCTGGGAGTGGTGACTCACGTCCACCAGCCATCAATACCACATACCACAATGCCGGGCGTGGTGGCTCACGCCTGTAATCCCAGCACTCGGGAGGCAGAGACAGGAGGATTGCTGTGTTCCAGGCTTGCCTGGGCTACCTAGTGAGCTCAGGGCCAGCCTGAACTACAAAGTGAGACCCTGTCTCAAAAAATAAATAAAATTAAAAGACATAAAAAACATCGGTTAGTTTTTATTTCAAAGAAAAGATTAAACAAATTGCCTATCTATGCATCGTAGATACTGCAGTTATTTTTCAATGGTAATTTTAAAAGTTATATTGTATGCTTAGCGTAATGTTCAATACCCAACTAATTGACTATTTTGTTTTCTTCAAGTTCTTAGCATTTGAATTGTCAACACTTATTGAACTCAGTGAAATACCAAACATAGTGCTAAGCAAAATTTCTGATATTTACCTAATATAATCTTCCTAACTGTGAAATAAATACTAACATCTTCATTTTACAGATAAAAGAAATGTAGAGATGTCACCCAGCTAAAAAGCGGCAAAGCTAGAGTTGAAACTCACTTCTGTGTGACTTATAACCCTATCCTTTCATAAATCATATGAAACTGACAAGGTATTTACTATTACTAGGCAGAGAGAAAATATTTATCGTAAAGTACTTTGTATTTTCATCAGTAAGTCCTATTACAAGCTACCATTATGTCTATCTCTGTTCTTTTTTTTTTTTTGCTTTTTGGAGACAGGGTCTCACTTTGTAGTTTAGGCTGGCCCTGAGCTCACTATGGTGCCCAGGCAAACCGCCGCGAACTCAGCAATCCTCCTGTCTCTGCCTCCCGAGTGCTGGGATGACAGGCGTGAGCCACCACGTCCGGCATTGTGGTATGCGGTGTTGACTGTTGGTGGGCATGTCTCCATGCCCAGCATTATATGTGGTTACCGGGGATCGAACTCAGGTCCTTGCGCTTGCAAGGCAGGCGCCGGACCCACTGAGCTAACCCTCCGGCCCTATCTCTGTTCTTTTTCCTGTATCTTTCTCTATTTTGTTTCACTCTTTGACTTGTCTTCCAAATACAGTCTGAAGTGTATTCCTCATAGGTTTCCACATGAAGTGCTTTCTGGATGATCCCTTCATAAAGTCACATCTCTTCTTTATCTCACCTCAAGACTACCCTAACCTACATTATTCCATCATTTTTCTTACAGTGTGTTACTGTTCACTCTGAACAATTTAATACTTCTCCCAAATTCTCAGACCCAGATAGCTCTCAAGTCTCAGCAGAGAACAACATCAGGTCGTGACCGAAACACGTGCACTGCCATGGACAATACTAAGTAAATAAAACATGTCTTAACACCTTCAACAGCCTAACCATTCCAAACAATATAAAAAATCCTATACATGATTAAGTAACATAAACATTTTGGGGCCAGGGACATAGCTCAGTGGTTCCAGGGCCTGCCTCGCAAACACAAGGTCCTGACTTCAATCTCTGATACAAAAAAAAAAAAAAATTCCTATTCAAAAAACATTCTGAACTAAGTAAAGGAAAGAAAGGCTCTCAGAAATAGCCTCCATCTATATTTTGTAATTTTTACCATCTTTTTTCCATTCTTTTGAAAAATGGCTGTCTTGGATTTAGGACTTCTAATTACTGAATAATGCTGAATTCTTGAAATATTATTACAGTTCATTTCCCTGAAAAGAAAAAAAGAGTTATGTGATACAGTGCTAACAACTCCCTTTATTAAACTTTGAACTTATAAGTAACATTACTATTAAATACATATCATTAGAAATTAATTTATGTAAAA
Source organism: Thryonomys swinderianus (assembly GCA_004025085.1). Lineage (NCBI taxonomy): Eukaryota > Metazoa > Chordata > Mammalia > Rodentia > Thryonomyidae > Thryonomys > Thryonomys swinderianus. The sequence continues at coordinate 3,295 of PVIC010041827.1, read as the reverse complement.
ACAACTATGCCTACACCTCACTACTGAAGAAACTATAATCATAGGTCAAAGCCAGTAATTTTTGAGGTATGCTAAAAAAGAGAAACTATAAAAACTTTGGAAAGAGAATAATGATATGAAATAGAAAGAACGCAAAACATGGCATCCGCAAAAAGTAGTACCCTGGATTTCTCAAAGTGTAGTTTACAACATGTGAAGCAAGATGATACATAGAAGTAGAAGGTAGGGAGTTAGAAGGAGAAAGAACCACTCGACCTATAATTTAGATTTGACTTTAATCTGATTCCTTCTCTTACTTACCTCACAGGCTCTTGTAGATTGTTGGTAAACTTAGGTGGAGAGTCTTCAGTTTTAGCACTTCTGAGATGTGCTTCCAATTCTAAACAGCTAAGTTCAGCCTCACAGTCTGAGTGTGCAGCTTCTATTTTCCTCTTTTTTGAAAATACATTTTTCATAATATTCTCTTTGCCGCTTTCATCAATAGCATTACGTTTCTCAGGGTTAGCTCTGTTCAGTAATCTTCCTAAAAGAAAAAAGCAAGATGAATAAGACAGAAAATAATACAGTTGCTAACAATAAATGGACATCTCTGTTTCTGCTACATGACTAAAGGACCCTATGCTGTGTGTATCTTATTTCTAGATTGAAGATAAGCACATTAACTTATTCTAAAAAACTGTTCCAAGATATTTAAAACAGACAAACCCCAAAACACCAATGAGGGATTTATCTTCCATCCATTAAAAAAACCTGAGAAGGGGAGGGGAGCAAAATGAGAATTAAATTGTGTCATATACTGCTGCAAATTCTCAATGTGGAGTATAATTGTGATGTGTACATAAAATGTACCAATAAAATGTAAAAAAAAAATCCTGAGTATTTGAATGAAGCACTTGTCCATTTTGGTACAGCATAAAACACAAACAAGAATCAAAGTATTATAGAGGGGTACAACAGACTTAAAATTGCAGATTTTGTGTATAGTTAAAAAGGCTCTATCATTTGAAAGCAATACTTGTTTAGAAAATGATCTACTTAAAACAGTAGTGATAAAAACTTGTTCTCATATCATGTCATCCATATCATTAAAATCTTAGCCTAAAGTTTATACATTTTCCCTTAGGAAATCAAAATTATAGCTGTCAACTCAAAATCAGTAGCGGGATATTATCATCCATTCTTAGTAGATCAGATACATTTTCTAGGAATGCAGATACAGCCAATGATACCTACTGGACATTACTGGCATTTTATACTCAGCTTCCACTCAAGAGTTCTTTTGAGAAATATGAGATACAAATGCCCAGGTACATTCTGTAGTAGGTGTACACAGACATGATGTGTAGCAGAGATCTGAGTCTGACTACTCTCAATTCTGGTTAGTCTGTGAGGTGCTTCTTGCTTTCTCTGGTCTGAACCTGGAATTTCAGATGAGCCAGTTGGTCCAGTCCCTGCTTGTCAGCTCCCAAGACTCCATCCAGAATCTTCCTTTAAAGCCACATTTCCCAACCTTTCTCACATCACAGTAAGAAATGTAGATTTCCTTATATCACAGAAATGAGGATTTTTTTGTCTTGACATGCTGAAGTAAATGGATAATATGATTGGAAAACAACATGTATGGCTTTGGAAATATGGTCCAAAAGAATCAGTAAAGGAATTATTGTAGCCCACTGCTTAGGAATAAGCATGGATAACATCTGGAATTTTTTTTTTTTTTTTTGAGACAGGGTATCGCTTTGTAGTTGAGGCTGGCTCTGAGCTCACTATGTAGCCTAGGCAAGCTTCAAACTCAGCAATCCTCCTGCCTCTGCCTCCCGAGTGCTGGGATTACAGGCATGAGCCACCACGCCTGGCACAACATCTGGAATTTTTGATACAGAGTGACAACTAACAGTACCTAAAAGGCCTGAACTATCATATGTAAAAGTTTATTAAAACGTTAGCTGGGCGCCGTGGTGCACATCTCTAACCCCAGCACTCTGGAAAGCTGAGGCATGAAAATCACAAGTTCAAGTTCAGCCTGGCAACTGCCTCAAAACAAAAGGTGGTGGTGGTGGTGGGGACCTGAGGATATAGCTCAGTGTAAAGGCGCTCGGTTCATTTCCCCATTAAAAAAAATGTTATCTTAATGATACTTCAAAGAATTGAACAAGACTCTGATATCTTTTCCTTAGCAAGTCAGTCGTTTAAAAAAGATTTTCTTCCTTCACGCTAAAATTTCTATAGCTGTTAATTTGCCTTGCACATTAACAAGCCCTCATGGAATAACTCAACTTTGCTCTCTGAGCCTCTTTTCTGTCATCTCGGGTCCCTCCTAAGCATCTCATCTCTGTTACTCAAGTACTAGTGATTTGTCTCCTCTGACACTTCCCTACAATCCTACTGCTCTTTACCTTTCTGTAAGATCTCAATGGCCCCAGCTAGGAAACCGTATACTTAGAAATGTATATCTTATTGGAGGATAATTAGAAAATAAACCTTTGTTTTACCTGAATAAATACAAACAAATGTCCCTCTGTCCATATCATCTAGGCACCGTACACCCCATCCTTTCTTCTCAGTTTTGAACACCTGCAGCCTCACTTGAGGACCATGCTGGACAACTCGGTTTTGACACATTCGTCGATTACACTTGCACAATAGGCTACATTCATAAATGCTGTCAATAAAATAATGCATAAAGAAAATCAGACATCCCAACAAAGCAAAAAGCAGTCTATATTGTTACTTCACTGGGAAAGATAATGATTACTGGCAGTGGATTAAGTATGAGAGCTGTTAGTGCTAAAGTGCTAGAGTAGCTGGGTTTCCATCATAGCTTTCACATTTACTAGCCTTGTTTTTGTTTTCAATTTATTTTTGTTGTTCTGAAACAGTGTTTCTTATATAATTCAGGAGAGCCTTAAACTCATGACAGTCCTTGTGCTTCAGCTTTGAGTGCTAGGATTACAAGCCTGTGCCACCCCACAACTGCCTTATCTATTTTCTTAAAATAGGGACTATGTGGGGCCAGAGATTTAGCTCAGTGGTTGTGGCAGCTGCCTAGCAAGTTCAAGGTCCTCAGCTTGATCTCTGGTAACCATATATAATACTAGGTGTGGTTAACTCACACCTACCAGCAGTCAGTACCACATACCACAATGCCAGGCATGGTGGCTCACACCTGTAATCCCAGCACTTGGGAGGAAGAAGCAGGAGGATTGCTGAGTTCGAGGTTTGCCTGGGCTACATAGTAAGCTGAGGGCCAGCCTGAACTACAAAGTGAGACCCTGTCTCAAAAAAAAAAAAAAAA
>PVIC010041826.1:0-16200 GCA_004025085.1 Thryonomys swinderianus | reverse complement strand
GCACTTAGACATGCTCTTTGTGAGACTGACTAGGTATTGATTACACAAATGCAAGAAACTTCCTGTAACAGAAAGAAAGCACAGTGTACACCAGGCTGCCTGAATATTTCATCCTCCTACTTTCCTAATTCAGAAACCTGTCTTCCATACTAGAGGATTTCTTGTTCTCACTGTGGACATTCTGAACTCATAATTCTTGAGGGAAAGAAAGGACCATCCTGCTCATTGTATGATATTTAGAGGAATCTCCAGCCTCACGCACTAGATGCCAATAGGGCCAAAGTCTGCCCTGAGTGCGAAACACTACTGAAGAGCCATCAGCTGAGCAATCTGACAAGTAAAAATCCAAATCCATTTCACTTTTGGAAGTGTTTCCCAAGTACACAAATCCACTTTGGTATTCAAAGTCTTAATAAGGAAGAGCTAGACAGTAACAGCCAACATTTTTAAATATGGTTTTGGTTTTCTCATTTGTTTGGTTAGTTGATTGGTTAGTTGGTTTTTGTTTTTGTGACATTCATCTAGAACTTCCCGCCTATCAATTAATTTCCATACTTTTTCTCATTTAAATAAGTGCTGCCTAACCATCCTTGTGCAACGAGTAAACTGCAATTCATGGCAGCGAAGCGGCAAAGCTGAGAGTCAATAAACTATCTGATTATCATTAGCTACTTTGCTCCTCTAAGGTTCTGACCTCCCATATGTAGAATAAGCAACTTAATACAGTTACGTTTATTCAACTTTCTCTGGGAAAAGGCATTTTTCAACCATCCCGAATACTATAAAATCTACTCTGTCTAGGTTATACCCCAGAGAGTGACCCATCTGCCCCAGTTTATGCAGGATGTTCCCAGTGTTGGCACCAAGAATCTGCATAGCAGAATTTCCTTCCTCCGAGGGAAATGAGAAGTCTGGCCATCCTACTTACGCAGCCTCCATCTAGCCAAACACTAGTCCATCCCAAAGCCATCCAAAAATCACAGAACAACAGCCCAGGAGAGGTTGGTGTTTATGCAGTAACAAGAAAACATGGCCCCTCCTGGGGTTGTTTTTAGAGGAAATGGCAATTTGGGACTGATCATTAATCCCATGAAGACAGGCCCAGTTCTATAACTCCTGGTCTCCTAGGTAAGATAGAACAGTATGGTGCTCCGCAGGAGAAGAAAACGGCAACAGTAACTTGTTTGCTGCCAGGAGTTTGTCACCCCCCCCTTCTGTCACAGTGGGCTGGCAGCTCTCCGACCGGCTCCTCTACTCAGGGTCAGGTCACCCATGAGCTGCTGGCAACGCTACCCGCTCTTCACATTGATGACATGTCCACCCCGTAGATATATAAACCCAGAGAACTTGATCTTTGAATTTCTAAGTTGTGTAGTCAGTATTTTTCTTCCTAGGAGATCTACCAACTCTGGCTTTGGAGAAGGGACTCCAGTAACATATTAGTTGTCCCTACCACAGTGATATATTACAAGATCTGTTCTACCTTGAAAGACTCAGCATGTGTTCTCAACCTTTCTAGAAAACAATCAAGAATTACATGTTTTTGTATACCTACCTACATCTCCCCATGCAGAGCAAGACCTTATAAAGTTCTTGTGTTGGGCCTGAGGCCTGAGTAGCAAAGCCCACGGAGCTACTAAAAACAACGAAATACCAAACCAACGTGTGAGTAATGGGACACAAGGCTAATTGGTCCTCTAACGGGTAGGACAAGGGAGTGATAAATTTCTGGGTTCCAGAAGGCTCCAGCTGCAGTCCACAGGAAGCCTGGACCTTCTCTTCCTGCTCTCAGTGACAGCACCTGACTCCTCCCTCTCCTTTGCCCCTGTGATAACTTCAGCGTGTTTGACTCTCATAGCCCCGAAGTCTCAATTAAATTAGTTCTTTAAAAAAAAAAAATCAGGAAAATACCCCAATAGAAAAAAAGACAAAAGAGGTGAATAAATAATGAACAAACGAATACACCCTCAAACAACAACAACAACAAAACTGTTCTTCCCCAGCTGTAATCCAGAAAGGAAATTTTAGCAAAGATTCGAAAATTCATAGTGATCCTGATTTTGTCATCAGCTAGAAAATCGGATTGTTTACCGAAACACAGCATTCCCCCGGGAAACAGGCTGGACGTGTTCTGTTCTGATTTGTTGAGGTATCTTGCGGACAGACCAGGAGCTCAGAACGACACGCAGCTCAGAGACTGTAGAGGGAGCATTATCCAGAGATCACAGCAGCCACGAAGTGGGTAAGTCTGGCCAGAGAAAGCTGAAGAACGGGATATATTTATGCTGTCTCGGTAGCTTTACCCTCTCCGCCTTCCTTCTTTCCTAGCACCATCATCTTTGAACGTTCCCTGCAAAGCACGAGCTGCAGGCCTCTTTTAGCATCTGGGCACTGTGCAGGCTACTGGAAGTACATTTTCTCTTGTCTACCACTGTAGTCTGAGCACTTAGAACAAGGCTGATTCTCACTGGTTTTAAATATTTGTTGAAGATTATTGACAGGATGACTAAGAGCTATATTGTCAGTACTTTTTAAAGTTGCCTGGGCAAAAAGCCCATTATCCAGAACCGTTCCCGCTTGAAAACATTCTCAGGACCAGCTCTCTTTCCCCTAAGTGTGAACCACGAGGACCAGGGTCAGACTTCCACCGCCATCAGGTGCCACTGTAGCTCCCACACCTCTAACCAGACACACTTGGGTCTGCGCTAAAGATCCCTGTGGCACTGTGGCCCTATCAACCTGTGCTGAGGAAGCAGCATGGAGAGAGGTGCCATTGTCCCTGGAACGGGGTACAGACAGAGGCATTTACCCCCTCACCCCCATGGCAACCCCCTCTTCCATCTCTCAAGATCGAAAGCAGTTCTCCAATGATTGTCTAACGGAATACAAAAACTGTTCTTTATCAAGATACAACAGGCAGCCATGTGCTTTTGATAAAACTGATTACAGAGACCAGATGAAAGAAGTTGATGAGGTCAAACTTCATTTCAAATTCCCTCAGTGTTCTAGGTGGGGAAATGTTTTTTATTATATTCATCAAAAGTTCACAACCACTTGATAAAAATCTTGAGAAAGGGCATGTGTGTTGCTAAATTAGCTCTAAAAGGGGGACAACTTAAAGTAAAATAAATCTGAGTTAAACGTGAGCTCAAGTTACCTGCCCCAGACTTCCAGCAAGGGAGGGCTAAGGGGAGCCTGTGGCAGGCGCTCATCTGGCCGCACAAAACAGCACCCCGGGAGGGGAATAACCCAGCCGTCTTGCTGAGCGGCTGAGGATAGTAATCAGAACACACTCGCTTTTGTATACACCACTTTGTGAGCTGTGAAGATTTCCCCAGCATTTTACGAATTGTAACATTCTCAGGGAGTTTTAAACACTAAACTAATGACGTTGTGACATTCATGTTCTGGTCACTCATTTATCCATTAGAAAAAAAACAACAACAACAACAACACTGAGGCCAGACCAATTCTCCCAGCCAGGCATTAAAAAAGACAAAATGCTCACCCTGTGAAATAAGGTCTGTCACAGCAGAGTGAAAAACCAAACAGAACAAATAGCTTCTAAAGAAATAATAATGATTATTGGAATTGGCCATAATTTCCTTTACGAATGACAATGATTAATGTTCCTTAAAAAATTCTTTTCACTTTTTCTCTAAATACAGTGAGCAAGTGGTGCCTAAAAAAAAAATTTAAATATTATGCATGAGATGACAATTTACTTTTCCATGGAATGCTATTTGTTTTATTTCATTAAAAAGTCATGTGCAGGGCCGGAGGGTTAGCTCAGTGGTTCCAGTGCCTGCCTCGCAAGCGCAAGGTCCTGAGTTCGATCCCCGGTAACCACATATAATGCTGGGTGTGGAGACTCACGCCCACCAACAATCAGCACCGAATACCACAATGCCGGGTGTGGTGGCTCACGCCTGTAATCCCAGCACTCAGGAGGAGGCAGAGACAGGAGGATTGCTGAGTTCGCGGCGGCTTGCCTGGGCACCATAGTGAGCTCAGGGCCAGCCTGAACTACAAAGCGAGACCCTGTCTCAAAAAGAAAAAAAAAAAAAGTCATGTGCAAAAACCTTTCTCTTATTTTTGCTTGCTTGGTCTGGTTGCACAGCTTCAGGCCTCGCCCGTGCTGGGCAGGTGCTCCACTTGGGCGACGCCCCCCCCCCACAAGAGCGTTTTTTATATTTGCACTACTCAAATGATTACCCAGTGTTTTTGCTCATCAGTCTGTTAAGAATTGTTACTTTTCGCCGGGTGTGGTGGCTCACGCCTGTCATCCCAGCACTCGGGAGGCAGAGGCAGGAGGATTGCTGAGTTCCAGGCTTGCCTGGGCTACATAGTGAGCTCAGGGCCAGCCTGGACTACAAAGTGAGACCCTGTCTCAAAAAAAAAAAAGAATTGTTACTTTTCAAATTAATATGGTGCAAAAGAGACTCTTCATTCCACTCCAGGAAGAGAAGAAATGAGGATCCCCAGGCATTTCAGGAAAGGCAGAAATACCCCGCCTCTGCCCAACATAGAAGAGAAGAAAAACATTTATTTCTGCAAACAGTAGCATGAGATGTCTGGTAGCTATGAAAAAGTGGTGGGAAACTTGGGGACTCCAGAAAGGACTTTGACCTGTACATGAGGTTAAGCGTAGAATGGGAATGGACCTTCCAGCCCAGGGGGGAAGAAAACGAAAATGTCTAAAAGGTAGAACTTTTTTTTTTTCTTCTCTACTTTGTCCTCTTTCTGGCAACTCTGCACATTCTAAATCTCCCAAGCCCAGCACTTTGCTAATGCTGTCACCTCAAACAGAAGCACCTGTACTCTCATCAGAGCTGTTGCAATTTTCCTGTCTTTTCCACCCCTTGCAATGAATTGTGCTATCACTGACCTTTTCATGGGGCACCAGTAACAATTCAAAATAACTCATATAACTTCCAGTCTGAAAAAAAAAAAAAAGGTAAATCCAGGAAGAACCACATGAGGAAAAGGTTGCAGAGTGCACTAGAAATAAAGTATTGAGAAAAACTAATGAATCCTCAGAGAGTTGATACGGAGTTGTGAAGAACGGACAAGCTTAGATGTTTTTAGCCGAGGTAAATACTCTCTTATAAAAACTCTAAGTGTTAATGAGAAGGAACCAATTACAGAAATGTCTGAGGGTACAGTGTTGCTTTCAAAAGTATCTCATCCAACAAAACTATGACTTAATGACCCACTTCTGATAGGAAAGCAACTTGAAAGAAAGAAGGGAATGGTTAAAAGCGTTGCCCAGGAGCTGTTAATATGGCCCCACCATGCCCCATCGTAGCTCACCATTCTGAAACAGGGAGCTAAGAATGAGTTATAAAAGTGTGCTTAGTGCTCCAGACCTGAGATCTGCTAATAGCTACATGCTACGGAAGCCCCTTTTGCTACATGCCTATGTGCTCAGAGGAAGTTTAGAATGATATGACGTGAACTGAGCTAGCGAAGAAATAGCCCAAAAGCCCACTGAAGGAGAATGAGTCAACGAATTGCAGCCCGTGCCTGTAATGGAATACTCTCAAGTCATAAAAATGGAAGGACATCCATGTACATGAGGCAACATGGGTGAAGCTGGAAAACATTATGCTAAATGAAGCAGGTCAATGCAAAAGAATAAGAATATGATTCCTCTTTATACATAAGAGGTGCTAGAGCATTTAGATTCAAAGAAATAGAAGGTAAAATGGTGGTTTCCTGGACCTGGGAAGAGGTAAATGGCTAATTAGTACATAATCTGTACAGAGCTTTAGTTTGGGAAAATGAAAAAGTTCTCATATGGGTGGTGGTGATAGATGTACAACATTGTGAATGCATTGAATGCCAATGAACTGTATTCTTAAAAATGGTTAAAATCACATCTTTCATATTATGTATATTTTACTGCAATAAAAAAAAACTCACTCATCCAAAAAAAAAAATTAGCTCAAGGTGAAAAGTATTGTTGGCCAAATTCTCAGAGAATTATAAAATCAACGTCTGACCACAAAGCATAGCTCTGGAGAGTCTGGGTCTTCCAGTTAATGTCTTACCCATCCAAGCAGGTCCCCAGATGAAAATTACTAAGACTCCAATGACTAATTGCTGCTTCATTTTTCCTTGAAAGCGTCATAGAAACAGAATTTTATGTACAGTTTGGATTTGTCTCTGAGAAAGTCTCATAAGCAGTGAGTTCCCCTGGCAATTCTAACAGATCAGCAATGTTTTCGGGCCAAAATACAGCGACACAGCAACTACTGTACCTGGCCATGAGGAGTTCTCTGAAAATGAAGCCCTAAGTCAGGTTAGTGACACTTTATGAAGCACCTCCTGAAATATATTATGCATTTATTCTATGGAGTAACAATCTATAGAATATAATTTCATTTTTTCTTCAAGATTATGATATTAAAAATAGAGGTAAATGTTAAGGGTAGCTAATAGACTCATGACTGTAACTTTTCAGACACAAGACATGTGCTTTTTCAGTTTACCAGGCTGAAGAAAACGGGCTGGAATTTGCTTCCTTGAAAATGAATTGACTTCTTACCATTTATTTTCATAAAACTGAAATAGTAGTTCTCATTAAGTTTTAACATATTAAATACTCATACTGAAAAATTTTAAAGGACTCAGGCCCATAGTCTAAGCTTTCACTTTAAGAAAACAGGAAAAGACCAGAGGGTTAGCTCAGTGGTTCCGGTGCCTGCCTCGCAAGCGCAAGGTCCTGAGTTTGATCCCCGGTGACCACATATAATGCTGGGCGTGGAGACTCACGCCCACCAACAATCAACGCCGCATACCACAATGCCAGACGTGGTGGCTCACGCCTGTCATCCCAGCACTTAGGAGGCAGGGATAGGAGGATTGCTGAGTTCGCGGCGGCTTGCCTGGGCACCATAGTGAGCTCAGGGCCAGCCTGAACTACAAAGCAAGACCCTGTCTCAAAAAGCAAAAAAAAACAGGAAAAAATAAAAGAATGAAAGAAGTCTAGGGAAAGTATGAGGAAATAACAAATAGAAGAGCAGAAAACAGGAAAATAATAGGGAAAATTTCAATGAAACAAATAGCTGACTCAAAGGTCAACAAAACTGAACAACATCAAACCAGATGGACAAGAAAAGAAGGTTAACATACCAAGAATGAAAGAGAAAATACCATCATATGGTATGGTCAGACATTAAAAGGATACTGAAGGAATAATACTAAGAAGAATTTTACTCACACAATTTCAACTTCGAAGAAATGAATCCCTTCTCAAAAATCAAGTGCTCAAATTCAACCACGATGAAATAGATAGGCTGAGCAATCCTATAACATTAAGTATTTGATGGACTGGGAATTTAGCTCAGTGGCACTGCACTGAACTCACAAGCACAAGGTCCTGAGTCTGACCCCCAGTACAAAAAAAAAACCCCAAAAACCTGAATTTATAATTTCACAGTTTCTATAGAAGAATAAAAACTACCTGGCTTAGTTGATTTTGGTAACATCCACCAAACATTTAAAAAAGGAGTAACACTGATTCTACATGATCTCTCCCAGCAAGTAAGAGAGAACACTTCTCAACAAATATTTTGTGAGTTCCTCTTTATCCTGGTAGCTAAATCAGACAAAATACAAGGAAAGGGCTTTAAGCCAATATCCCTCATGAACAGCAGTATAAAAGTCCTCAACATAATATAATCAAATCAAGTCCAGAAATATGTAACTAAGCAGTACAGTAGAACCAAGTGCAGTTTGTCCATGAAAGCCAATCAATATAACCTCCATATTAAGACTATAAAGAATTGATCATATGAATAGATGCCAAAAAGTATTTTATATTGGACAGGGATTTAGCTCGTGGTTCTGGTGTCGAACTGGCAAGAGCAAGGTCCCAAGTTTGATACCCCATAGTACATATCACAGTGCTGGGTATGGTGGCTTATGCCTGTAACTCAGCACCCGGGAGGCAGAGGCAGGAGGATTGCTGTGAGTTTGAGGCTTGCCTGGGCTACATAGTGAGTTCAGGGCCACCCAGAACTATAAGCAAGATGCTGTCTCAAAAAACTAAAAAACAAAAAAATCTTTAAAAAAAGTATTTGATAAGATTCATCATTTATTAATGATTTTTAAACAAAAAACCCAGAAAGTTTAAATTAGAATTTCCTTAACCTAACACAAGACATCTGTAAAAATTTTAAACAGACTTCACTAAATTATGAAAGACAGACTATTCCCCTCAATCATGAAAAAAGCAAGAGAGATAGCCACTCTCATCACTTTTCAACATCCTACTAGATACAATAAAATAAGAAAATGAAGTTACAGTATTATTTTTCACAATATTTATGAACAAATTTACATGACAAACCCTTAATTTATATGACAAACCCTTCACTTAATGTGGCTAGATTTGAAGATGGAGTCACTAAGGTGGTAATTAAGGTTAAATGAAGCCTTAAGCATGGGGCCCTTATCTAATACTATCAGTGCCCTCATAAGCAGAAACATCAGAAAAATTGAGCATCTTCAACTCAAAAGGAGAGCCCTCACAGATGAAGTATTATCTTGATCTCGGACTTCTCAAGTCTCTATAATGGTGAGAAAAATCAGTGGCTGTTCTTTTTACTACCCAGCTCAAGAACAATAATACAAATATAGGTACATGCCTATACAAAAACCTTAAGGGTTTTATACACACATACAATGCACACACACATGAAACTCTCAAAACTTTTAACAAAGTCTCAGGATACAGGTTTTACACACACACACACATTGTATTTCCATATGGTAGCAATGTGCAATTATGAATCAAAGTTCAAAGTATTCATTTAGAAAAGCTCTCCTACCTCAAGATGAAATACTTAGATATACACCTAACAAAACGTGTATAAAGTCTATAAATATGAATCTGTACAGAATATGAAAAAAAATCAAATGCTAATAAAAAAATTGAAAGAAGACCAAAATAAACAGACACACATAATATGTGCATGAATTGGAAGTATTAGCATGGTAAAGCTGCCCATTTCCCCCAAAAAAATAATCTCTAGAAGTAAAATGATATCAGTTAATACTTTCAGTCTTTTTAAAGGTATAGATGAACTAATTCTAAATGCCTATGAAAACAGCAAAAAAATTAGAAAAATGGTGTTGAAGAAGAATAAAATTAGAAGAAACATACTACCCAATTTTTGTATATTTTAACATTGTTAGCCATCAAAAAAAACATAAACCAAAAGCCAGCCAATAAGTATGTAGCTCAGTGGTAAAGGCCTTTCCTAGGGGTACATGTGCCCCTGGGTTGAAACTCCAGCACTGCAGAAACAAAGAAATTATTAAACTATAGTAATGAAGGCAGAATGGTAAAGTGGAAAGACAGGCAAATAAATCATTGGGATAATACTGAGCCTCAAAAAAATGACCCATATTAACAGGGCCAGTTGGTTTTTGAGAAAGATGCAAAGACAAGGGATAAAGCCCAGATTTTTTACAAATAGCACTACAGCAAAATACTTGGACAGTCACAGGCCTAAAAAAGAGAGCAACATCCTTTGAATTCTAAATATTGTATCATCAGTAGCTCAAAATGAACATAGATCTAGATGTAAAAAAATAAACTGTGAGACTTAGAAATAAAACATGACAGAGTTGATAACTGGGGCTTAGGTGGAGGATTCTTAAACATAATACCAACTCCTCGTTCATAAATGAGAAGTACAGATAAATTGAGTCTTATCAAAATTAAAAACCTTTTGATCTGTGGAATGTACTTTTAAGAGAATGAAAATAAATTACAGACACTAAGATAATATTTTCAAACCACACATTCAGCAAAGGACTTTAATCCAACATACATTAAAAAAAAGGATTAACAGTAGGAGAATACACAATGTGATTAAAAAGGTATAACAGACTTAAATAGACACTTCACTGAGGAGTAACTTGTGAATGACAAATAAGCACATGAAATGCTACTCAACGTCATTACCCATCAGGGAAACGTAAGTCAAGCCACCGGGAGGGCTAGGGACTTAGCTCAGGTGCAGAGTGTTTGCCTGTAATACATGTGGCCTTGGGTTCAAATTTCAACACTACAGGGCCGGAGGGTTAGCTCAGTGGTTCCGGCGCCTGCCGCACAAGCGCAAGGACCTGAGTTCGATCCCCGGTAACCACATAGAATGCTGGGCGTGGAGACACGCCCACCAACAGTCAACACCGCATACCACAATGCCGTGGCTCACGCCTGTAATCCCAGCACTCGGGAGGCAGAGACAGGAGGATTGCTGAGTTTGCGGCGGCTTGCCTGGGCACCATAGTGAGCTCAGGGCCAGCCTGAACTACAACGCGAGACCCTGTCTCCAAAGCAAAAAAAAAAAAAAATTCAACACTACAAAATAAACAAATCAGAAGCACTCAGGGGAATCAAGTAGAGGGCTAGAATGGCAAAAATAAACATTCGCTGACAGTCCCGACCAATAGTGCTGACAAGAATGCGGAGCAACTGGAACGCGTACATTTCTACTGGGAATGTAAAATGCTACAGTCACAGCGAAAAAATCTAAAACTAGATTATGAACTTAAACTCACACTTAATAAATACACATGATCTGCAGTTTCACTCCTAGATATTTGCCCTAGAAAAGTGAAAACTCTGTGTTCATACAAATATTTGTATATGAATATTTATAACAGTGATAGTCATAACTACCACATATTAGAAACAAGCACAGAGTCCTATAACTAATGAATGGATAACAAACTGTGGTACAATGGATGAGAAGTAGGTTGACTCTCAAAGACACTATGATGAATGGCTGAAGCCAATTTTGAAAAGTGCCTACTACATTTATCGTCATTCTCCAAAAGACTGAATTACAGTGACAGAAAACATCAGTGACTGCCGGGACTCGGAGGGGAAGAAGGGTCACCGCAGAGAAAAGGCAGAAGGCAGAAAGCAGCGCTCGGGGTGGGGTAGCAGACAGCCGACTCCTGATTGCGCGGGAGGTATATGAAGCTATACAATGTGTGCAAGCTTCATCCAACTAGACACACATAAGAAGACACATATGTAATTGTAGTGTTTGTTAATTGGAAAAAAACCAATTTTTAGAAGTGCAACTAGGGCTTATTCCCGTAAACATGAACGACAGACTCAATCGCTGAGAACATATGCAGCTCGGTTGTCTCTTGGCTCAAGCTCTTCCTTCCTCCTGGTATTTTCTGTGCCTCTAACAATTACCAAATACTGAAGGTTCTCATTATCCAACAGCCATGCAATTGACATACATATTTAATCAAATCATCTTCACAATACTAAGAAAAACACACATCCCACAAATGCACCAAACTATGAGAGCATTGCTAGCTAATATGTCTTAAAGATCTTTTTGATGTCCATAATTCAGAGACTCAGTGAACCAACAGATACTTGGATGATGCTTAGAGCAGCTGTTTATCCCCATGTCAGCTCTTAACTGGTCTTTCACTACTGACTCTTTGAGAGTCCTTACAGGTAAACGCTTAGAAGAGAATGACATATAGTTGTTCAACGCCTGCTAGTATTTCCATTTACAGCTTCGTCTTCCTTTCCTCCTTCTTTAAGACTTCAACACAGACGTTGCCCAGGAGGCCGTTTTTTCTCATTTCACTGTCTGTTGGCAGTTTTCTTCATGAACACTCCGCACAAGCATGCATTGTATATTCAAGGGCAATTAAGTTGCTAATAGTCAGCTATTTCCAGAGTCGCCTGCTGTAGATGATGACATATTATGGAGCATCTGATGCCAGAAACGTAACTGGAAAATAAAAAAGGAGGCTACATTTTCGCTCAACTCTTGTTAATAAAAGAACCCAGCATAGCTCAAATGAGAAGCCAAAGTTTCGCTCTAAGCACCTGATGTTGAACTTGTATGATTAGGTGTCGTCATGTGAACTGGCTTATGATGCACCTGGGAAAAGAAACGAGACCGACATATTTTTTTCCATTTAGTTGTACCAAATATTCTGCTTCTTTCGCTGCAAATTTCTTGTGAAACACGCAAGATAAGATGCTCTCCTTGCCCCAGATAGAAATGTTTTAGCTCATTAAGTCCTTTCTTCTAGAATACTAATTCTGTGCTTGACTGGTGCTTTATTACAGATAAGAGAATAATTCAAAATTAAAAGATGTGAAATAGAGCTCTTTTAAGCTATCACTCAGACCATTTGAGGGGAAAAATACTCTTATCAAATGGGATCTTTTTAATGATAAAATGGACACAAACATTTGTTCAAAGTTCCGAGAGCCCGATTTTACCCCATCTTTTGAACAGCACTTAATGTGTAATGTAAATAGCCTTTCAGATCCCTACAGTTGCCTGTTCCAGAGACAAGTTTCCCAGCAATTTCTCTTTTTCAGCTACAAACTAGCTACCTGCCAGGCTCAACTCAAAATTCTGGCACTGCCCCTACTGTCCAGAAAGTGCATTGGTGGACACTACTCACCTGAGACCAGTCAGCTCAGCAGATAGGAGGACCCTGGGGCACCTTCACCTATAAGGCTAATGTCAGAGCTATTAAAGTGAGACATCTCATCCCTTTTGGTTTTGGTCATTGGTCCTTAGTATAAATTTAATGTGGACTTTTTTCCTTAGGCATCTTCAAAACACTCCAGTGAAAGTGACTAAATGGATCAACACAGGAAAAATAATGTCACCCAAGACTGGCAAAAATGCCACTCAAGCACTTTTTAACTACGGCCCCTCCTTAATTCCCCCAGGGCCTTCTCCCCCATCTGCTTGTCTCTAAAGCTTCTGACATCAAATTCCATTTGTATTGCCGGCACAGTATAGACAAAAAGAATCCAGTTTCAGAGAACTAGGCGCTTTAAACCAGCAGTTGAAACGCGGAAAAGCTTTTCTCCTCAGGATTCCCACACACAGAGCAGCCGCTCTGCCCCCTAGAGCAACTGAACTGCTCTGATACGAGTGAGCCCTCTGTCTCCCGCATGCATGGTCAGCCCCGGTTATGGGGCAGAACCCGAGAGGCCATCCCTTGGCCTGCAGAAATGGAGGCTACGGGACAGATGTCTTTTGTCCTCCAATGTTATGCAAATAAGCAGATCAAATTAAGTACCTGAGAATTGTTTTTAATTCAGGGTTTTGATTAGACACGCATCTATTGTAGACAGAGGAAGAAATTTTATGCCGAAACCCCAGACACCCTCACTCTTCCATAGGTCTTCTATCAGAGAATCTCCCAGAACTGCATGGAGCTCATCTCTAGTCTTAGAGGCAAGTAGGCACCTGGGACAATAGGGTAACAACTGAGCCCGAGAATAACAGAAGGAAAAGTCCTATAACTTCTTAAAAGTCAAACACAGCTGCTCGGCTCTTCTGACTTTTTTTGTGTACAACAGAAATAAAACAAGCTAGACTCCACATTTATCCGAGATGTTTAGTCCATCTCATGTACTAGAACTTAAGCACTGAGTCCCTGTAGGACCAACTGAGATCAGATCAGGGAAAAATGCTCTGACCTCTCCAGTGTAGACATTTTTACCTTACATACAATTCAAAGGGCCTCAGTTGCTGCAGGAGGAGGTTTTCAGAGGCCCTGGGTCCTAAAGGAGAGTGACAAGGGCATCTTGGTGGCCTTCTACAGAGAAGCCAAAACAATGCTTCTCAGATAGCAAGTGTCAGCTTTCATCTTGCAAGCACTGGACACAGTGCCGAGCATCATCACCTGCATCATCTTACTGGATTTTCCACAAACTTCTGTAAGGTCATTCTCGTACTCTTCTGTTGCTCCGACTCTACAAATGGAGAAACAGATGTGCAGACAGAGAGGAAAGGCTAGGTGGAGCTGAGCGAATGTCCCTACAAAATAATAATTCTCGGACAAGCACCACATCAGAACTAAGACGAGCATGTGGGGTCCACTCTCTGTTGCCCCGAGACTTGGCTGACCAAGCGGAGCCCTGACAAACTCCTGGGGGTGGAGAGGCAAGTTTGTCACCTCGTCCCTCCCCCACACCAGTCACAGAGGGATTCGGGGTCTAAAAATGAGACGTTGCTCTTCCCATCCAGAGAGACATTAGTCAACACTATTTTATTCTTTGATTTTAAAATAGATCTTTCACCATAAAGGAAATGCAAGAGAGTAGACAGAAGATATTCAGCTTTCCTGATAATCAATTAAAGATAAATTAAAATAACAAGATAGCATTGTCACCTACCCAATTGTCAAAGATCCAAAGCAGATAGAGCCTTGCATTGATTAGGGTGTAGGAAGAGGAGAGATTGGTATGTGGTTGGTGAAAACACAAAATGACATTGGCCTTTTTTCCTGCAAGAGTGAGAACTGAACTCAGAGAGATCTACCACTGAGCTGCAACCCTAATACTTTTGAAGTGTGGTTCTTTAAGTCCCCAGATCACAAGTCCCCCAGGCTGGCCTTGAACTTGTAAACTTCCCACCCCAGGCCCCAGTAGTAGCTGGGATTATAGCTGTGTGATGACTTTTTAGTAGTATAGCCTTTTAAAGTAATTTGCAATACATGACACAGGCCATAAAAATATCAACATTTCTGAATAAACAATTGAAAACAGCAAAGAAATAACAAAAATCAGCGTGGTCCTTGCAGTATTGCTTACAAAAATCAAGGTAGAAACTAAATATCAATAACAAGAGTGGAGATGCACAAATATCAAAATTATGTTTTGATTAACAATGAAGAGCTATCTAAGATACATACTGACCAAACAATATGCTCATACCAGCGTGGGAAATGTCACCTGCGGAGATGTTCAGATAATCTGCAAATTACAGCACATGCTGATATAAATAGTCATCTCTGGGTAATAAGATAACAGGTGTTTTTCATTTCTGCTTTATGTTTTCCAAAATTTTATCAGTTTTAACAATCATGTATCATTTTCACAATCACTAAGCGATGAAGCCATTCTAACTCTTTAAATAAACACACTGAATGAGAATAGCTACTGGCCATATAGCGTGACCTCTATATTATCAGGTGAATTTTTAAAATTAACAAAGTAAATTTCATCATTATTGCAAAAATGAAAAAGAGGAAAAGAAAAAATGAAATTATGTGTTAAAATGGAACAAAAGATCATGGATATACCAGAAGGTATCTGGTATAAAACATCAAGCAGCATAAAATAAAAATACAGTATGGAAGAAATAAATATAAACTATTCATAGGCTGAAAGAATGAAATAAGACACTAATATAGCCTAACCAATCACCTCAAACCTCAGCTGAATAGCAGAGGATATCATCACATGGCAATGTGGCCATCCATGCTGGACAGAGAAAAGGGGAGCAGTGCACAGAACACAGGCACGAGTCCTAGGACTTCTGGGAATTCAGAAAAGGTAAAAACTAATTTAGATCTCTAACTATCACTCTACACTCAAATAAATTCTACAGGAATTAAATACATAAAATAAATCCTTAGGTTATAACAGAAAACATGTATGTATATTTGTACAATCTTAGAAAAGAGAACATCTTTTTAATTATAATGCCATGACAGAAACCATAAAGGAAAAAATGGATAGATTTTTCAATAAAATATAGGAACTACAAAAAAATTGTGCATAAAAAACCTATTTTCAACAAAGATAAAAATAGAAATATATGTATTTGTAACTGGTTTTAAAAATTGGGACCAGAAGTTCCAGGCGTGGTGGCTCATGCCTGTAATCCCAGCACTCTGGAGGCAGAGGCAGGAGGATTGCTGAGTTCCAGGCTTGCCTGGGCTACATAGTGAGCTCAGAGCCAGCCTGAACTGCAAAGCGAGACCCTGTCTCAAAAAAACAACAACAAAAAAAATTGGGACCAGGGATTTAGCTCAATGGCACCACACATGCCTAGCAAACACAAGGTCCTGAGTTTGAACCCAAGTCCCAAAGAGAAATAGTTTTAACCTCAAAATACAAAAACTCATACAAAATAATCATAACTGATAAGATTGGCCTGCACAGACAATTAATCATAAAAAGTACAAACAGCTAATAAGCACATGAAAGAACAGAACTGAAGAAAACCAATTCTGATGATGAGCTGGTAATCGGAAACAGACTGATATTTTAGACTTCTGATAACCGCCCTTTGGTCCCAATCCAGCATTGGCTATTGTTAGATATGACACAGATTACAAAGAATTTCATTGTCTTAATTGAGCTCCATTATTTTACTCACTAAA
>PVIC010041825.1:0-16030 GCA_004025085.1 Thryonomys swinderianus | reverse complement strand
CCTACACTCCCTCCCCTGCTCCCAATTACAATCCTGCACCCTCGCCGGCCTACAGCGGGGGCCCAGCGGAATCTGCCAGCCGCCCCCCATGGGTGACAGATGACAGCTTTTCTCAGAAGTTTGCCCCCAGCAAGAGCACCACATCCATCAGCAAGCAGACCCTGCCACGGGGAGCCCCAGGTTACACCCCAGCGGCTCCCCCGGCCCGAGGCACCATGCAGAGAGCTGAGCGCTTTCCAGCCAGCAGCCGGACTCCGCTGTGCGGCCACTGCAACAGTGTCATCCGGTAGGGTTACCCGGGCCAGGGTGTCCCCAGTGCTGCCCGCGTGGGGTCAGGAGGGCATGGATAACTTCAGGGCCCTGTGGCTGCCTTGGGATGGGTCTGGCCCTGTCTGAACCACAGCCCTGTCCCTGCCACACCTATGTCCCCAGGGGTGGAGGGAAACCGGAGGTAGGTGAGTCCCAGGGCTCCCCGGGGCCAGGGCTGGGCTCTGGGAATTGCTAGGTTGTCCCAGTGGGTTTACTGGGCTGTTGCCAGGTGGTAGACTGTGCTGCATTTGACCTGGCTTTGCTTCGGGGTTGCTTTCCGCAGACAGGCCTGTGCTGCCCAAGGCTGGGGAGGGCACTGCCCTGGCTTGGGAACAAGTCCCTTCATGTTGAGAAGAAGGCCCTGGATGGTGCTGCTTTGAATACAAAAGTGTGTGTGTGTGTGTGTGTGTGTGTGTGTGTGTGTGTGTGAGAGAGAGAGAGAGAGAGAGAGAGAGAGAGAGATATGAAGGGAGAGACCAGATACACTCTATTTAAGAATAGAATAATATATCCATGTTTAAGAATTGCAAAGTATGGAAAAATAAAAATTAAAACATTACAAACTTCATGGTGGAAGTGTCATAGACTTGTAAACACAGCACTCTGGGAGGCTGAGGCAGGAGGATTACAAATTCCAGCCCAGGAAAGGCTACTTAATAACTCAGTGACACCTACCTCAAAATTTAAAAAAAAAAAACAAACAAACAGGTGTGGTGGTGAACACTTGTAGGCCCAACACTTAGGAAGTTGAACAGGAGGATTGTTGTGCTTTCAAGCCTGCCTGGGCTACAGAGGGAGACCTTGTCTCAAAAATCAAAAATAAAACAAAATTAAGAATAAAAGGGCTTAGGGCTGGAGAAATTTAGCTCAGTGGTTCCGGCGCCTGCCTCGCAAGTGCAAGGTCCTGAGTTCGATCCTAGAAACCACATACAATGCTGGGTGTGGTGACTCACGCCCACCAGCAATCAATACCACATACCACAGTGCTGGGCGTGGTGGCTCACGCCTGTCATCCCAGCACTTGGGAGGCAAAGGCAGGAGGATTGCTGAGTTCGCGGCGGCTTGCCTGGGCTACACAGTGAGCTGAGGGCCAGCCTGAACTACAAAGTGAGACCCTGTCTCAAAAAAAAAAAAAAAAAAAAAAAAAAAAAAAAAAGGGTAAAAAAAAAAAAAAAAAAAAAAAAAAAAAAAAAAAAGAATAAAAAGGGCTTAAAGAAAAAGAATAATAAAAAAGGCTGGAGACATAGCTTGGCAGGCCTGGGTTCAATTCCCATACTACAATTAAAACAAAAAAAGGCTAGGGATGCAGTTCAGTGACACTATGCCTGCCTGGCAAACGAAAGGTCCTGAGTTTGATCTCCAGTACAGAAAAAGTAAATTAAATTAAAAACTAAACAAAACTAAGAGAAGCTTGCTGTATGGTTCCAGGATTCTAATCTGGCACTAGTCTTGGGTTTTTTATCCTGGGTCTACCATCCGTGGCCCAGTGGCTTTCCATGAGTAACCTAATCAAATCATTCTTTTTTCTTTTCCCCAATACTGGGGATTAAACATGGGACCTTGTACTTGCAAGGCACGCACGGTGCCACTGAGCTAAATCCCAGCACCAACTTCATCATTCTGTGCCTCATTTCTTTTCCTGATCAGTTCCTACTCCACAGGACCATTGAAAGGATTGAACAAAGTTAATAAATACAAACTTGTTCTTGAATTTTGCCAGGTCTGGAGGAAACACTTAATGAATGTTAGTCTATCTCGGCATCCCTATTCTTGTCATTAGCGATGGTCACTTGGCTTCTGTCACATGCTTAGCAGGTCTCCTACAGTGATTGACTGAGTTGCTTGGTTTTTTTGTTGTTGTTTTTTTTTTTTTTGACAGGGTCTCAATAGGTAGTTCAGGCTGGCTTTGAACTCACTATATAGCTCAGGTCAGCCTCAAACTAATGGTGATTCTCCTCCCTCAACCTCCCAAGTGCTGGGATTACAAGTGTACACCACCATGCTTAGCAAATTCCAAGATCTCACCACTGAAAGCTATCAGACAAGAACACCACACAGCAAGATCCCTTCTCTGAAGTTTTATTACTCCATTAGAACAGCCACTAAGTGAGAGTTACTGGATAGAAGGAAGAGCTTTGCTGTGGCTCTTGGAATACCTGACTGTGAGCTTGGGGGTCACCTGATCAGCTGCTGTCCTCCACCTCCCTAGGGGCCCTTTCCTGGTGGCCATGGGCCGCTCCTGGCACCCAGAAGAGTTTAACTGTGCCTACTGCAAGACCTCACTGGCAGACGTGTGCTTTGTGGAAGAGCAAAATAACGTATACTGTGAACGGTGTTATGAGCAGTTCTTTGCCCCGCTGTGTGCCAAGTGCAACACCAAGATCATGGGGGTGAGTGGAGCCCCCTGTCCTGCCCACTTCGGGCTGTGGGGGCCTTGAGGAGCCCGGGAGCTGCCACTGCTCACGGTGCTCACGGAGGGAGGCTGCGACTCCATTTCTACCCCAGAGAGGAGGCTCCCCGGGCTCTCCTGCCCTGCCCCTGCCCTGGCTCCCTTTGTGTGGGGCCCTCTGTCCCCTGAGTGCGCCCTCTGTCCCCAGGAAGTGATGCATGCCCTGAGACAGACATGGCACACCACCTGCTTCGTGTGCGCAGCCTGCAAGAAGCCTTTCGGGAACAGCCTCTTCCACATGGAGGATGGGGAACCCTACTGTGAGAAAGGTAGGATGGGGATGGGGCGCTCCCTCCCCAGGGGCTCACTCACCCCTGTGCATGGGCCAGTCTCTCTCTAAATCCCTAAATTGCCCAGACTGGGCTCTAACTTGAGATCCTCCTATTTGAGTCCGTCAGAGCACTGGGATTACGGATGTGTACCACTATGCCCATGTAAGAAGGGTTTTTTGGTGTGTGTTTTATTTTATCTGGTGTACTGGGGATCAAACCCAGTGCCTCATGCATGGTAGACAAGCTCTCTTCAACTGAGTTATATGCCAGCTCTTGCTTCTGACTTTGATTGATTGATAGACTGATTTCAGTACCAGGGGTCAAACTCAGGAGCTTTTGCTTGGAAGGCAGGTATGGTGCCAGTGAACTAAATCCCTGGCCTGGGTTACTGATTTCTGAGAAGCCTCCACACAGATTTCCATCGCAGGTGCCCAAGGATAGTCCCACCAACTGGGCTCAAGCATTCTAGACCCTCAACATCCTCAGCAACACATTTATGGCAGCGTCCTAAATGGTATGAAGTGATATCTTACTGTAATGCCCTTTTACTCTCCAAATGGGAGAAAGACACAGAAGGGAATCCTGTCAGATCTGTGCTTTGAGCCAAAATGTTGGAATCTAAAGTCAAAAAGACTTCAGCTGGCTGATACTGGAGGTCAATCAATCCTCTGACTGCCTAGAAATAGCAGAGTGAGGGCCAAAGAGAAAAGACAGTAGAGACTTTTGTAGTTTCAAAGTATGTGGGGGGGGGTCAGCACCCCAGAGCGGGCAAAGATAAAGACACTCTGAGCTTGTCACTATTTACTGGGTTCATAGGGAATATCAGGTGACTCGGAGGACTGAGATAATCCCAAATTCATGAGGCTCTTACAGTCAGAGGAAGTATCAGATGATGGGGAGGGTGGCAGTAATTCTGTGCTCATGAAGATCTCAGATGAGGAGTTTATGTTGTTTGGATGGTGAGATGAAAAGGCACAACTGAAGGTGGGATGAGTTAAGCTGATCAAGGATTTGTCCCTCTTTCTCGTCCTCTTTTGTCCTTTCTTTTTCTGTGTTACTCCTCTGTTCTCAGACACCCAGGAAGATGTCAGCTAGTGTCCTCTTGCCTTTGAGCATTACAGTGTCACCAGACCACCAAGGCCTTAGACAGCCCAAACCATAATTTAATTGTGAAATTATTTTTCCCCCCAAAAATCATGTAGAATGACTCTTAATAGGCTGAGAATCCACAGGCACCATTATGTAAGACACAGTGAGCCAGCTGGGAAGGTCAGCCCCGCAGTTTCCACCCCAAACCCGAGCCATCGCCAGGCCTAGCAAATGTCACGGTTCCCAGGTCAGCTTTAAAACTATGAGAGAGAGAGAGATTCCCAGACCACAGAAGCAGAGACTCATGACTGTAGCCCCAGCCCCGTGATTCTGATACTGAAGTCTGAAAGTTAGAACCATTTTTCAGAGTGTGGGGGCCCAGGACTGGCAGCAGCAGTGTAGTCCGAAAATTTGTTAGGAAAGTGCCTCCGGGCCCAGCCTAGCTTTGTGTCTCAGAAGCTCAGGGCACAGAGCATGGTGACACATGTTATAACAAACCCCTGTATGATTCTGTTGTCTGAGAAGCGTGCTCAGCCCTTCTTCAACACAGCAGCAGTGATTTAATGGGTGGAAATTCTCTTTCAGTACCAATAAAATCCATTAAATGCAAGGGTCCTAACTCCACCAGGACATAGCGAGTTTGTCAAAGAAAATTCATCCTAAAGAAGAAATGAATAAAGAAGGAGCTAGACAATACTCTGCTGGGAAAGGCCCTAGCACACGTGGACTTAATTCAGGCCCTATTGCCTTTTCCTTCTAGAGATAAAAGAGGACGGAAGTCTTGCAAAATGTGCTAGGGGCATACTTATGCTATCAAACTTTAAAACAAATGGGACCATTCTCTAGATCACTACAAAATCAAGTTTAAAAAGAAAAATCAATGAATAGGCAGGAATAGATATTTCAGAAATAGGTTGAAGCCAGCTGGGCATGGTGGCTCACACCTGTAATATCAGCACTCAGGAGACAGAGGCAATGAGTTCCAGGCCATCCTGGGCTACATAGTGAGCCCAGGGCCAGACTGAGCTATAAAGTGGGACCCTGTCTCAAAAAGCCAAAGCCAAATCCAAAAAGGAAAGAAAGAAAAAAGTAAATAGTTTGAAGCCACTCACTGTAAGAACTCATCTATGCAACCTGACGTGAGAAGGAATCTGTATTTAGTAAGGATGGCAGAATCATTTCTTTATTTTCTGTTCATCATTTACACATCAAATGGGTACTGAATATGTCCTCCATGCGGGTTCCCACAGGAAGCACTGAGCACAGAGGCAAGTGCAGCAGTCTCTGCCCTCAAAACCCTTGTGCAAACCCATCATCATGGGGTGCACTGGCATGTGCATGGGTGTTGGAGAACAGTGGGTGGATGGATGGAAATATGGATGGATAGAAGATGAATTGATGATGAGTGGATGGAAGGATGAGTTGGCAATGGATGGATGGGTGGAAGGAAGGCTAAATGGGTGACTGATGATGGATAGATGGTTGAATGGATAGAAAAAGAGCCTGGGAGAAGCTCTCAGTAAAGACATCTCATCTGCCTTAGTCGGAGACTAACATTAGGATTTCCCGGTAGGCAGGCTTGACCCTAGAGAGTGCAGAATTCAGGAAGACAACGTGGAAGGTGTTTCTGGAATCTAATTAGCACAGAGCCAGCCATGGGGGTGTAGGAGAGCCCAAAGGATGTGGAGATTCAAGGACTGGCCTCTCATGGACATGGGTTAGGCGATAGCCCAGAGCAGAGCCTAAACACACTGTAACTTTCTGAAGACAGTATTGTGGCATCTTAGCTCCGGCAAAGTGATACATTTTGTCTATTGGAGAAATTCAGTCTTTTGTCAGAGACAAGAGAGATTGGGATATACAAGACCATCTGCACAACAAAATATTCCTACTCACAAAAGGGACTGAAAGCCAAGGTATGAAAAAAATGCAATAGGGGCCTGGAATTTAGCTCAGTGGCACCATGCCTGCCTGCACGCACGAGTTCCTGAGTCTGATCCCTGGTCCTGAGGAAAAAAAACTATGCAAGAGGTAAAGAAAACTTAGCAAAGTTCAGTGGTAATAGAAAAGGGTCTGGAGCCAGAGTCAGGGAGGTAGAGGAACACTATGTCCCACAAGCCTCAATGGAGCCTCTCAGGGTGAGGGTGATGGAGCCACTTCGTGCCATTTCCTCGTCCTTAAAGTGGGTATATGCCACCTTGTCACAGGGCTGTGTGAGAATGAAAAGAAGCACGATGCATTCATTCCTTCAGTGTTTCACTCAATCATTCACCACCTGTGTGTGGGGTACTGACTCTGCCAGGCTCCTTATTGCGCAAAGAGAACAAAGACAGGACTCTGGCATGAGATACTCATAAAGGATACCACTTGTCAGTGTGTCTGGGGCTGCTATGTCAGGAACCAGGTCCCAGTGACTTATAGGCTTACAATGAACAGCCTTGATATGGCTCAGGGCTCACTGCAAAGCCCAAGGTCAAGGGGCTCCATCTAGTCAAGGCCTTCTTACTGCATCATCCCCATGGATGTCAGAAAATGCAAAAGGAGGGCCAAGAATTTAGCCCGAGTAGTACCACACCTATCTTGAAAGTGCAAGAGCACTGGTACTGCCAAAAAAAAAAAAAAAAAAAGCAAGGAAAAGAAAAAGAAACTGCAAGAGGAGGCCAATGCCACTGTTTTAAGAAACCCACTCTTAGCCAGATGTGGTGGTGCACACCTGTAATCCCAGCACTTGGGAGGCTGAGGAAAGAAGGCTGCCCTAAGGTCAAGGACAGTCTGAATGACGTAGTGAGACCCTGTCTCAAAAAAACAAACCAAAAAGAAAAGAAAAGAAAAATGCCACTACCATGAAGAGAACATGCCCTCAATAATAATCTAAATCTAATCATGAAGGTAGAGTGGGGTGACCTTGACTCCTCCGATTAGGTTCACCTTCCAGCACTGTTACCTTGAGAATTAGCTTTCCAACACATGCACCTGGGGACACTTTGAAAACACGGACCATCCGTGCGAAGGTATCCAGCAAAGTCTGAAGCATTCTACAAGCAGTGTTCAGTAGTTTTGTCTCCTTTGTTGAAGGGTGGGCCAAGAAAAGGAGTGCAAGTGTTGTCTGCAGAGTGTTGTCAACATGAATGCCTAGTGTTGGAAGAATGATCAGCAAAGAACTTTCTAGAAGTCAACAATCCTAAGGACGCTCCTCCCAACACAAATATAGCTGTTAGGAAATGGGGATGTTTTGGTGTTATTTTTTCCTTCCTTCCTTCCTTCATTCGTTTGTTCCTTCCTTCCTCCCTCCCTCCTTCCCTTCATTCCTTCCTTCCTTTTTTTTTGTTTTGGCTTTTGTGAGCCTGGTCTTGCTGTGTAGCCCAGGCTGGCATTGAACTTGCAGTAATCCTCTTGCCTCAGCCCCCTAAGTACTGAGTTTATGGGCAAGTACCACCACAGCCAGCTCTTGCTTCCTTTCTCTTTTGGGGAGTGATTTGTCTGGCCCCTCAGAAGTGACAGAAACAGAGGGGACAGTCACCCTGATAAAAGTTGGGGGCCCCTCTAGATGGAAGTATTTACAGTTCCAACTAGCAAAAGATGGCAGTTCAGCCCAAGTCTACACAGACATCAGGGCAAATTATGGAAAAGTTTGGGGAAAGGAGCCAGTTAGGATACTGAGTGCTTTGTGAGGTGACAAGCTGGCAGCTCAGTGTCCTTTGGTGGCACAAGCTCACTGATGGAGAGCTTGTCCCGGCCATGGGGCCCGCCTGGGAGTGTGGTCTTCACTGTGCCCTCTATTCCAGACTATGTCAATCTGTTCAGTACCAAGTGTCACGGCTGCGACTTCCCTGTGGAGGCCGGGGACAAGTTCATCGAAGCCTTGGGGCATACCTGGCATGACACCTGCTTCATTTGTGCGGTATGTGTGTAGCCTGGGCCTGGTGATAGGGCATGGGGCCTTGTGACATGCTGGTCATTGTTACAGCTGGCAAATCCTGTGGGGCCCCTGTGTCATAAGGAACAAAGCTTTAGAGGTGGTTGTTATTTACGGTCTACTGTGCTTAGGTTACATCCGTTTCCTGAAGCACTGGGGGTCCTTCTGCAGGGACAGCAAATGGTGTTTGGATTTAAGCAGCGCAGGCAGGTGGAACCTGCTTCAGATAGAGCTGAGTATCTGAATGTAGTGGTACATGCTTGTCATCCCAGCACTCAGGAGGCTAAGGCAGGAGGATTGCCATTAGTTTGAGGCTGGCCTGTGCTATGTAATGTGTTCAAGAACATCCTGAACTATATAGCAACAGCCTGTCTCTAAACAAACAAATTAGGATATAATGAAATGAGCTGAGGGCTATCCCACCAAGATTTCCACCAGGACACAAGACTGGAGTTAATCTTACGAAAAGCTGAGATAAGGTTTCCCTCACTGGACCCTCCAGAGAGCAAGCTAGCTATCATTTTATTTTCCAAAGTGGGCCTGTTCTTGATTCACAGTTGCTGAGAGATAAGCCTTAGGTTAATTATTAACTGCTGTTTATCTCTGTGAACAAGCAGCTTTTTCTGCAGTGAGGCTGGTGTTTTCAGACCCAGGGCTGCAGGTGGGGGTGGGGACACAACACTGAGCCTGCTCATGTTCAGAACTAGAGTTGGAGGAAGGAAATTATCATCATGAGAAGGGCCTAGTCAATCTGTACCTGACCTTACTTTATTTGGGAAAATTAATGTATTATTTGTTTGTTGTTTTTCTGAGAGTGGGTCTCACTATGTAGTTTATTCCTTTTTAAAATTTTGCTGTTTGCTATTGTTGTTTTGAGACAGAGTCTCCCTATGTAGTTTAGGCTGACCTTGAACTCACTATGGAGCCCAGAGTGGCCTTGAACTCAAAGAAATCCTCCTGCCTCAGCTTCCTGAGTGCTGGGATGACAGGTGTTTTGCCCCTGTGCCTGGCTTACAGGTGCACACCTTTATGTCTAGCTACAACATATGAATTCTGAGGAGCACAGGTCAACTTTAGAACACTGATTTTAAACAGTCTCAAGTTGCCTTTTAGGGTCTGTTAAGTACACCCAGTCGCTCCTGGGAGGCATAATGGTGGGGATTTTCCGCCTGGGACAGGGGTGTGTGTCTCTTGTAGGTCCAGGGCTCAGCCAGGCACAGTGCAAGCACTATAACCATGCTTTCAAGTTGTGACTTGTCCGGGCCAGAGACAGTGCTTGCAAGTCTGGTTACCCAACTTCCAGAAGGATCCATGAGATTTGGAGTAGGTCCAGGCAGACAGTATTGGAGCCTGCTCTCCAGGGGCTGAGGAGAGTGCGGGGTGTCACAGAGAGGGAAGGGTGGCCAAGGTAAGTGAAGGTCCCTGCCTGTGGCCATCATATTCATGTGATAGTCACAGTGGCATGGGTCTGGGAAAGGGAGAAGAAGAGGGGCCTGGGGCAGTTCTCTGGGGTTGCAAAAGAGTTCCAAAGAACCAAACCCAGTGTGATGTGCAAGGCCCATAGCACACACATGCACACACACTTTCTCTCTTTAAAATAAAAAAGTGGGCATGGTGGTGCATGCCACTAATCTCAGCACTTAGAAAGCTAAGGCTGGAGGGCCACTGTGAGTTGAAAGCCAGCCTGGGCTACATAGTGAGACTGTCTCAAAGATAAATACATACAGGGCCGGAGATTTAGCTCAGTAGTTCCAGCACCTGCCTCACAAGCTCAAGGTCCCTGGTTTGATCCCCAGTAACCACATACAACAATATTAGGTGTGGTGACTCATGCCCACCAGAAATCAGTACCACATACCACAGTGCCAGGTGTGGTGGCTCACACCTGTCATTCCAGCACTCGGGAGGCAGAGGCAGGAGGATTGCTATGAGTTCCAGGCTTGCCTGGACTACATAGTGAGCTCAGGGCCAGCCTGAACTACAAAGCAAGATCCTGTCTCAAAAAAGAAAATACATACATACATACATTTTAAAAAATAAAATAAATAAAAAATTAAAAACTGGGCAGACCCCATCTGTTGGAGAGTAAGTGTGGCTCTGGCCGGCGCAGTGACACAGACCCCAGGAAGGGCAGGACAGGGTGCCCCCTCGTTGGCAACCCTAGGGCTGTCACAACTGGCCTGTCTCGCTTCCTTTGCTCAGCTCAGCCTTGTCCCTGACACGACGCCTGTGCAGCCAGGCCTGATGCCACCCACCACCTGGGGTGAGCCGTCCTTGCTGTCCCCCAGCACCATTTCCTACTCCTGCTCTTGGTTCAGCCTTTTCTTACTCACGGGCTGCCTCTGAGCCCTGGTGCCCCTCCTTCCTTGGCCGTCAGTCCCCACGTGACACATCCTGCAGCTCTCTGGGCCACCAGCACGGTACCAGAATGGCAGCCCTGTGGGTATGGAGGGGCCGCCCCCACCAGCTTGCCCTCAAGGTGCTCTTGAAAGAGCAAATTTCAGTTGCTGATCAACCCAGCCAGTAAGGTGATTTCTCTGCAGAGCCACTGCCTGTAGGGCCTCCCGCACTTCCTTCTGGGGTCCTCTCCCTGGGACCCACTGTGCTCCCAGGGGATGCTCGGAGTCTTTTCTAAGGCCCTCTTGGCCAGTGTGAATTCCCACCTTACCCTGATGCACAGCAGACATTGGCCGCCTCTGCAAACCTGTGAGCTCCGTGCAGCTTGCTCCCTGGGGTGTGGGAGAAACTCACATGAAGTTGGTTGCCCACCCCAGACAGGGCCCCCCAGCTCTGTGAGTCTGTGACCTCAGCAGGACGCTGCCCACTCAAAGTCCCAGTTTTTCAAAGAGGAGAAGGAAGGAAGGCATAGCCATCCCATGAGGTTGTGAGAACTAAATGAGCTCATGTGTATAGAGTGTCAGGCATCCTGCTTGACCTGTGGTGGCTTCAACAAAGACCTGCTCATTCCCTTTTTTCTGGACTGTCTGCAGCCTCATACTGCAATAATGTCATCACAGGAATGCATAATTTTCACTTTTTATTTCCTTCTGTCCATACATACCTATATATATATATATATATGTATATATATGTCTACACATACCTATATATGTATATATGTCTACACATACCTATATATGTATATATGTCTATACACACATATCTATCTATCTATCTTTTTTTCTTTTTGAGACAGGGTCTCGCTTTGTAGTTCAGGCTGGCCCTGAGCTCACTATGTAGCCCAGGCAAGCCTTGAACTCAGCAATCCTCCTGTCTCTGCCTCCCGAGTACTGAGATGACAGGTGTGAGCCACCATGCCTGGCACTGTGGTATGTGGTATTGATTGCTGGTGGGCGTGAGTCACCACGCCTAGCATTCTATGTGGTTACCGGGATCAAACTCAGGACCTTGCTCTTGCAAGGAGGCAGGCGCCAGAACCACTGAACTAAATCTCTGGCACCTATTTATTTATTTTTTGTTTGCTTTTTGAGACAGGGTCTCACTTTGTAGTTCAGGCTGGCCCTGAGCTTACTACCGTGCCCAGGCAAGCCACCACAAACTCAGCAATCCTCCTGTCCCTGCCTCCTGTGTGCTGGGATTACAGGCGTGAGCCACCACGTCCGGCACTGCAGTATGCAGCGTTGATTGTTGGTGGGCGTGTCTCCATGCCCAGCATTATATGTGGTTACCGGGGATCGAACTCAGGACCTTGTGCTTGCGAGGCAGGCGCCGGAACCACTGAGCTAACCCTCCGGCCCCCCCTATATTTTTTTTGAGACAGGGTCTTGTTTTGAAGCTCAGGCTGGCCCTGAGCTCAGAGCCTAGAACTCACAGCAGTCCTACTGCCTTTGCCTCCCAAGTGCTGGAATTACAGGCATGAACCACCACACCCGGTATTGTGGTATGTGGTACTGATTTCTGGTGGGCGAGAGTCACCATGCCCTGTATTGTTGTGTATGGTTACCGGGTGTTGAACTCAGGACCTTGTGCTTGCTAGGCAGGCGCCAGAACCACTGAACTAAATCTCCAGGCTTCACTCACTCTGTTCTGTTGCAGGTCTGTCATGTGAATCTGGAGGGACAGCCATTCTACTCCAAGAAGGACAAGCCCTTGTGCAAGAAGCACGCACATGCCATCAACGTGTAGGCCCAGGTGTCAGGTGCCGGCGAAGCCCGGCCACTCTGCTGCTGGCAACCAAGGGGTCAAGGAGGTGGATGTTTCTTTTGGGGGGCAAGAAGGCAGTGAGGAGGCAAGCGGGCCCTATTGAGCATCGTTTTAGCTGGTCCTCAGTCCACAGGTCATGTATTTGCCTAGTTCAGACTAGAAGCCAAGTGCAGCTTCCAAACCCCGCTAGCAATTCACCCATGCCCAGACCTGCGCTTCAGTCACAAAGGGCAGTACTGCATGAAGTTCTGAGCCAAAGCAGCTTTCCCAGGGCTGCGCGACCCCTTCCCCAAATAGGGACAGTGCTTGGTGGCCTCCTGCCTGGTGCAGGGCTCTTAGAGCTCTTCTGGCAAACAAAACTCAGTGCCAACAGGCTTGCCTCGGGGTATTTTTAGAGCTGCAGCTGAGAGCAGGTTAGCTGAGACCTGTCAGGCTTTCCTCACCAAAAAAGGAAGTGGTATTCTGCTGGAGTGCCGGGCAGCCAACCAGGCTTGCAGACTGCAGACGGATGGAACAACCTCAGCTGTCCCTGTCCCTGGGGCCCAACATCTGCTGTCTCCAGGAGCCGCTGGGCTGCTAGCTACCAAGGCTCCCACTGCCCCCCTTTCACTTTGAAACATCCGGGTCCAGAAGGCTGCTTACACCTCCTGTGACTCTGGTGATATTCAGCCTCTGTTTTGTTTTGTGAGCATGAGTGTCCCGCATGTGTCATCCCCAACCCCCATTGCTTTGTCACCTTCCTCCCTTTCACCCAATGGACTTGGTGGTCTGTGGAGAGAAGAGGGACAGCGCAATGCAGGATGGCAGAGCAGGCCAGCTCTCCCAGCCCACTGTCAGGTGGCCTCCCAAGAGCCCAGTAGGACTCTGTCCACACCTGTCCATCCCTTCCAAAGAGCCCTTTCGGTGCTGCATGTCCATCTTGCACAATTCTGTTCACTGCTGGAAGAAAAAGAGGGATATGTCGGCTGTTTGGGGGAGGATTTTTGAAAATGTATGGGCTGTCTTAGTATTGTAGCTACTTAGGGTATTTACCGAAACAGACATGGACCTTCAGCCTTCTCTACCAGATCAGTGATAGCTTGGTTTGGTAAGCTTGGTAGGGCTCTTTGGTAATAAATTGAGAAGCCTTGTTTCTGAGGTTGGAGAAAAATGGTTCATTTCCATTTTAGGCAGTGCGATTCCAATGCTCATTGAAAATGGCATCAGAAGCCAGGTGTAGTGGCATGCATCAGTCATCCCAGCACTCGGAAGGCTGAGGCAGGAGGATCCCATGAGTTCAAGGCCAGCCTGAACTACACAGTGAGACCCTGTCTCATTCAAAAAAGAAAGAAAGAAAGAAAGAAAAAGAAAATGGCATTAGAATTGAGACTGTGACTTCCTGGTAGAGTAACTTGTCCAGCATGCATGAGGCCCTGGGTACTGCAAAAGAAAAATGAAGGAAAGGAAAGGAAAAGAAAACAGCCTTGCATCAGCCAGCCAGCCAGTCAGCCAGTCCATAGGAAAGCTGCTCCCTGCAGTGTAATACCGAGTGCTGGCACCTCTCCAGGGCTCTGTTCCTGCCTTGGATTTTCTCTGCACCCCGGAAGTGTTTTCTAGGAATGCATTAGAACACTTCTTGCTGAGGACTCATAGAGCTCTGCCCCCTACCTGAATGTCCCTTCTCCCTGAGGGACAGGAGGCAGCTGGCCACAGTCCCAGCCTCCCTCGAGGGACACACATGCGGCCCTCTTTCAGACACAGTGAGACAAGCCTGGGGCAGATGCTGTGCAGAGGGGCTGAAGGGGGTTTTCAGGACCTCCAGGAGCCCCTTGCTGTGCCTGTTATTTTTGGCAAGTTCAAATAAACAGGGACAAGGAGCCTGCTGATAGCATAGAAAGCCTTCATGTGGTCTTTTTTCCAAAAACAATCTGTTAAGTGATCAGGGACTGGTTTTGAGGGAATGAAGAAAGTTCCCTTAAATTTCCAAAATCTGGTTTTGAAGACTTTAGGTACTTGTACACATATGTAATCATTAAACCATATGTTTATGATCTTAAGAAAAAGGAAATATCTTTAAGGAAAGCTTCACTAAGCTAGGCGTGATGGTCCATGCCCTGTAAACTCAGCACTCAGGAGACTGAGGCAGGAAGATTCTTGGGAGTTTGAGGGCAGCTTGGAAAGCATAGTGAGACCATTTCAAAAACAGAAAGCTTCACCATAGTCCTCTGTTGAATGGGTTTTTTCACCTCTCAGAGCCTGTGTGGACGTTGAGGGATTGTTATTTACCAAGAAGCATTTTAGGGACTGGGTGTATAGCTCAGTGGTAGAGTGCTTTCCTAGCATGTGCAAGGATTTGGATTTGAATGTAAGCCCTGGAAAAGGAAAGGAAAAACAAGTAATAATGAAACCAGTTTAAAAGTACCAGAGAAAGGAGAAAGTCTCAAGTGTGGCTTCCATGTGTCTGGTGTTTTGCTGGGACTGAGGCCAATGGAGTCCCAGTTACCATTGCAGGGCCCAGGACCCCAGGTTTAATGGTTCACAGTGAGGTGCACACACTGGGTCTGCGGCTATCTCCTTGCTGGAGCAACGCTGATAAACATTAACTTTTGCCACAGAGTGACTTGTATCTGCAGTGTTCATGTTAGGAATCTAGATGTTATAATGTTCCCTTTTCAACTAGTACAGTGGACCCTTGATTTACAAACTCAATTGGTTCTGGGGAGTGGTTGTAACTCAAGTTGGTTGTAAGTCCAGAGATCTGGATGTTTATCTGGGTACATGCCATAGATAACCAGAGTCAGATGGATCTTCCATTAACCTAATTAACCCAAGTTGTTCTTATGGGAGCCGGGAATGCAGCTCAGTTAGCGCCATGGCTGCCTGCCAAGGGCAAGGTCCTGAGTTCAATCCTCCTCCCACTGCCAAAAAACAAACAAACAAAAAACAAGTGGTTCGCCTAGCAGGCCAATTGCAACTTGAGGGTCTACTGCATTCTTGCCTCGGGATTTTTGTGGGGCTGAGATTTCCAAAGTGGAATGTAGTGTGGTAGAGGTATGCACAATGCTGTTTTTGCATGTTTCCCTTCTTTGGACTGTGTGAATTTTACTTTTTAGTAAAATAAAACTCAAAAAGCATGCGCGAATACTCCTTCTGTGTGAAGTTTTTTCACATGACAGCAATGGTAGCTGACTTCTAGATGGCCACAAATAAAAGCTTCAGATAGAACTAAATGTGTTAGGAGGAATGAGAGCGGTGTGGTTCGCTTGCTCTCTCCCCGCAGCAGTCTCATCACCCTACACAAAGATGTACGATAATACAAATGTTTTGCATACAAAAGGAATTTCCAGGTATACAATAAAGGGAAGACTGGGACCTTGTTTATATTTTGGAAAGGTTTATTTAGCTACTTAGTGGCCAAATATATCAGATTCATTTTATTTTTATTTTGCTCTAAATGTCTTTAGAAAAGGTGCTATATGTCACTTCCTTTCATTTGTTTCCAAGTAAACTTGGAATAAATTCTCTTTTGGCTTTTCTTTTTTCTTTTTTGTTTTGAGACAGGGGTCTTGCTTTGTAGTTAAGGCTGGCTCTGAACTCACTATGTAGCACGGGCTAGCCTTGGACTCACAGGAATCTTCCTGCCTCTGCCTCCTGAGTTCTGGGATTACAGGTGTGAGCCAGCATGTCCGGCATTGTGGTACATGGTACTGAGGATCAAACTCGGGACCTTGTGCTTGCCAGGTAGATGCCGGAACCACTGAGCTAAATCCCCAGTCTTTTTTCTTTCTACTTTTGGCATGATACCCAGGGCCTTTGCATTGAGCTACATCTCCAGCCTTTTTCATTTCATTT
>PVIC010041824.1:0-16057 GCA_004025085.1 Thryonomys swinderianus | reverse complement strand
AGGCACTACACACTTGAGCCCTAATGCAGGCTGTTCTTCACATGTTCCTACCAAGATTCCCTTACTAGAGGATGCACAAATCCTGATCCAGGTATTTCAGGTCCCAAAATAAAGGCCAAATAATCTTTTCTTCAAACATTATTTAATCTCAGGATTT
The DNA here is from genome assembly GCA_004025085.1 of Thryonomys swinderianus. Taxonomy (NCBI): domain Eukaryota; kingdom Metazoa; phylum Chordata; class Mammalia; order Rodentia; family Thryonomyidae; genus Thryonomys; species Thryonomys swinderianus. The sequence continues at coordinate 15,900 of PVIC010041824.1, read as the reverse complement.
TGTGGAAAACAGAGAAAAGTCAAGATAAAATGGAAGGCTGTTTAGCCTTTAAAAAGACAGAAATCCTGTTCTATGAAATAAATACAGATAAATCTTGAGGACATTAAACTCAAGTGAATTGCAATTGAATTAAGAGTCATGCTGTACAATAAGAGTCACACTGTACAATTCCAAATAAATAAGCCAACTAAAATAGTCAAGTTCATGAGAACAAAAAGAATGGCAGCAGTTCATGGCAAAGGAAAAAATAAGATGGAGGAAAAATGGATTTAAATATTCATGATAATCAAATGAATTAAATTCAAGCAAGAAGAAAAATATGGTATAACTTAATCCTGTTTGGTTCATTCAACATAAAATTCATTGAACAAAATTTTACAAGGTTATATAGTACAGGTGATGCTAATATATATATATATCAGTAGATTCACTGTGAAGACAAAGGGGGTGCAATTGAGTTTAAGTGCCTCTTTCACCCAAACAACATACAATACTTGTGTTAGGGTGTTAAAATATTCATCATTGTGCATTATTGGCACAAAAAATTCTAATGATACCTCCAAAGAATGTTAGGGATACCAGAGGTAAAGGTAAAAAGAAAATTGTGAAAACCATAATAGAGTTAAAGAAAGCAATCATTGTAAAATTTGTCTGTCTTATAAAAATGAATTTGAGTGTAATTTTTGGGCCTCAAAACTAATGATTTGGTCTGCTCATATTTCATAAAGAAAATATATGATCAATTTTCTAATTGTTCAGTTTTTGAATATGAATTTGTAACAAACTCACTTTGATAACCGAGGTATCACTGGAATATAAAGACAACATCATCATGGTAACATGAGCACAGTGAATCTATATGGAAAAAATAATTAGAATATAGATTTGTAGTCATGCATGGTGGGACATATGTATAATCCCAGCACTTAGGAGGATGCAGCAGGATGACTGTCATGAGTTCAAAGCCAGCCTGAACTATACAGGAAGAACCTGTCTCAAAAAATACCCCAATAAAACAAACAAATTTATTCCAGGAATTAAAACATCAGTAGTACATAACTAAAACACAGCAGTTAAGTTTACAAAATTGAGAACACAAATAGGGGAAAAAAGTATTAAATAACAAAAGAAGGAATGCCATCTAAAGACATTTCTGAGATTGTTAGGAATTAATAAAACACAAACTGTTGTCAAGATCTCACAAGTTCCAAAACTGAAAAAAAAAAAAGTAACAAACAAAACTTTAACAGTATGTTCTATATTAGATGAAACAAAACTAAAGGAAGGCTTTTTAGAATCCTGTGAAAATTATGTTATACTTTCTGCAGTGAAGTATTCTAAATACATAAAGCAATAGGTAATCACTAAACAGTGTCACAAACTGCAGATACAAAAAAACACTACTGTTGACTGAATATATAAAGCTTCATTTATACCACATGAAAAGGTACAAGATTAAAGAATACGGTCTTAAACAAATGGAAGTAAACTTTAAAATCTCAGGCATTGACATATCAGGTGTTTCAGGAAGATGCACAAGAACCATGATTTTTAAGTTTGAGTTTACACTATACTGAACAGAGGCCTGAGCACAGGTTTGCAGTTGAAAACGAACAATGGCACTGATGGGGCTCAGATGACAAATTATTGCAAAGCCTCATGCACACAAGACCATGAACCTGACAAGTGTGTTGTTAAGAGACTTCCATGCTGCTGATCACTAGCTCAAACTAGACAACTGTTATGGTATGTGACCAGGACTGTCATGTTGCCACAGAAGAACACTTCAGTGACAGTCTTCAAAACCTAGAAGGCAGCTAGAAACAAGATTCAATCAGGTGCTATTGATATTTGCATCTACTGCAAGGCTCAGTGTGGTTTCTCAGATCTCCTATATTCTGAGACAAGCTAAGAAACCCACTCAGGGTTTCCAGGGGCACCTGGCAGATGGGAAAATGATATTCAAACTTACTAGACAAACTATTCTGCTTCATCAGTTGTTATGTAAACACGTCCCATGGAATAGTCCACAAGAAGCTGTGATTAACCTCACAGTGGCCTATCACAGTAGAAAACAACGACATGTCAGATCCTAGGAATTTGTATACAAACACAAATTTTATCGATGTCAGCTACTCGGGAATTTGAGGGGCAGGAAAGACTGCACGTCTGATGCCTGCCTAGGTACTTAATAAGACCCTAGTTTACAATAAAAATAAAAAGTTAAGGATACAGTTTAATGGTAGAAAAAATAAGTAGCACCTGTGGTACCATCAATGAAACAAAGAAAAAGTAAATTTTATAGGCCAAATACCACGAATAGTAAAAAACAAAAAGGAAAATCAGGAAGAGCCTAGGTTTTTCTACACTCAGAGACTACTAACTGTAGTGAATGAGAAAAAAATACTACATAGAACAGAAGGATTCTGGGGAACCTTGAGATGGAAATCCGTTCTGTCCATATACCTTATGCTAAGAGCTCAAAATGTACTCCCCATGGAGGATTGCTGATCAAACACAGGACCTACCTTCTGATTATCTTTCTGGCTCCGAGGAGTAACAGTCTCAGAAGATCTAACATACTCCCATTATGCACAGTTGAAAAGTGTTAACAGCAGAACAGAAGAAAGGGCTGAGTTAGCCCAGCAGACAGAGAAGCTGGGACAGCTCAGTGTGGTTTCTGGGGTCTTGGATGTAAGGATGAGCAGTCATGATTTCCGCTCTCCTGGCTGGATCTCCCAAGCACAGGCAATGGAGGCAAACAAGGACATGTAACATGGTGTAGGCATCAGTATGATGGAGACCTCTGGTCTGATGTCTATGTAGAGAGAACTGAGCATCAGATGGACTCAAGAACACAAGATTGTAATGGGAAACTCAAAGGGCCTATCCCACACAGCACAGTCAGGGAAAAGAAGTCCCATCACACAGTACCACCAAGCATGACAAAGATACTGCCTATGTCTCCAAGCTGTAACACTACTGGTAGGTAAGAAAATCAACAGACACCTATCACCTGGGTGACAGGTGACATCCAGTGGTAAAGAAAACCATACTCTATGAGCACAGAGGAAGTAAACTTATTTTCCCACAGAACTCTTTCACTATTGAAGTTTCCTAAACACTACTTAATGGTGCAGCTTCCACCCTGCTTGTCTGAGCTCTTACCTGTGTTCACATCCTTGACACATTCCCACCCATCTGGATTTCTGGATACTTTCGTCTGGCCATTCAGACTCCAGGGCTGTCCCCTTTGCTCCAACAAAGAGATCACACTCAGGTCAAAAGGGGAGATTCCTGCTTATAAAAAAAGGCACATGATATGTGCTGGCTTTTGCAGATTCCAGCCTTGTTCAGTTGAGAAAGAAATTACACAGTGATCTAGACGAATACCTCACTGTTCTATATAGATATCTAGGTCTCATCCATGGCCCCGTGATTCATAAGAAGAGGAATAAAAAAATAGGGAACCAGGCATTTTAAAATCTACAGACCTTCATGCACTTTCAGCTGTGGACCACCAATAAAATATCTAACACAAAGGAGGCAGAACACCTGAGGAAACAGAACAGTTAAGTTCCAGATGTTGCACTGTGAAGTTTCCTATTTCAGAGGCAACAGAGTGTCTGTCTCATTCAAACAATGCAGAAAGTTCCATGAAGACACAAGGGAAAATGCAGAGACACAGAGTAGACCAGACTTCTGGCAGGAAGTCAACCTCACCCAGGAAGACCAGGTTCCTGTAGTTCTCCAACATTACATCCCTGTATAAAGTCCTCTGAGCAGGGTCCAGGCCTTTCCACTCCTCCTGGGAAAATTCTATGGCCACATCTTTGAATGTCAACAAATTCTGAAATGAAAAACATTTCATCATAGGGAAATGGGGAGAATTATAATATTCATAGAAAACAGAAAGGAGGGAAATGTAAGGGCAGATTCAACTGCAGTGAATGAACTAAATCCATGCTGTGGATGGATCCACATTTTGCATCTCTTGAGCAATATTTTATATGTGGTTTTATATGCTAATGAGGTTATCTGGTGCTAGGAGATTCCCAGGTAGTTTCAGTCCCTGCAGTGTGAGGAGGTCTCTCAGCAGAAACTGTGTCAGCTACGTGTAGTAGAAGATACATTCATAGCTTTGACAAAATACATTGCCATTTAACAACATTACACCAACCAAAACTCCCTTTCAAAACCAGAGAAATTGAGACAAGCCAGATAAAAATTAAGATAGTTCATTACCACTAAACCTGCCCAATATGAATTTATTACTTTCTTGTTTTAGAATTAGAGTCTTGCTGATTTGCCCAAGACTGGCCTCAAATGTATGATCTATCTGCTTCATGATCTGGAGTAGCAGGATTTCACAAGTGCAACATCTTGCCCATCCCAAGAATTTCTAAATTGAGACTACAAAGTTGAAATTAAAGAAGAACATAAAAATGCATAAAACTACAGGTAGAGGTACAAAAACTCTTCCCAATGAATAACTGTGTCCAATTTGAATGAAATAAATGTGTGAATTAGACATATAGTGGCCAAAAGGAGAAGAAAAAGGGAAATTTAGGAACAACTATATAATTTAAACAGATTCATTAGCATTCAAAGGTCTCACATAGACTAAAAATGAAAAGATGGAAAAGGAAATGCAATGGAAATGTAAAGAGAGTAGTGGCTTTTCTTCCATTTTAAAACTCACAAGAGAAAAAGGATTTTATGTAACTACTAATGGGTAGTTCCCCTGGAAATGCGATAATTACAGTCATGTAATAATGTCTGAAGGAAACACTGATGGAATTAAATAGCAGCACAGTACTTGGGGGGACACTTTATGAACAAAATAACCAGACAGATGATCAAGAAATAAAGAGGCTTCAACAATAGTATGCAGCACATGCACCTTGCAGACCTGTACAGAATATTCTACCCAACAGCAGCAGAAACTACTACCTCTAAAACACATAAGGGACTTTTGTTATAGTATATGCTGGCTTAAAATGAATCCTTTACACGTTTAAGAAACTATTCTAATTTTCTTTTTGTGCACAATGGAATGAACACTGACATCAACAGTTGAAGAGATACAGAGCCCTACAAATATTTGAAAATTAAACTCACTCTCAACCCACAGATAAAAGTAGGAAGATTTCAGAAAATATCTGTAGGAAAATTAAAATGAAAACAAATATGCCAAAACTTACTGAATATAGGAAATGCAACAGTAAGAAGTCTCAAGCAGTAAAACATTATGCCTAAAACAAAGAACAAACTAAAATTCAAGTATTGAGTTTATAGTTCATTCAAAAAGAAAAAAAGATAACATAAGCAAAAAGAAAAATGAATATTAGAGCAGAGAAAAACAGGACTCATCAACAACACATTAGCTTTTTAAAAAGATCAATAAAAATACGAAGTACTGGGCTGGAGGGTTAGCTCAGTGGTTCCGGCGCCTGCCTCGCAAGCGCAAGGTCCTGAGTTCGATCCCCAGTAACCACATACAATTGCTGAGTTCGCGGTGGATTGCCTGGGCACCATAGTGAGCTCAGGGCCAGCCTGAACTACAAAGCAAGACCCTGTCTCAAAAAGCAAAAAAAAAAAAAAAAAAATACAAAGTACTTTATAAAATCATGGCCAGTGGAGCCTTCCCACACAATCTACATGACTGGTCACAGTGAGACGGAGTCTTAGTGAACGTGAGGGAGGTTGAAGGTCAACCTGGCTATCAGCAAACAAAGCAGGTTGCAGGATGACACAGGTTACCAGTTCCATATCCAGGACTTCAAAGAGTGGGAAGACACAGAACAAGCCAATGAAATCACTAGTTTACCTCAGTAACAGCCATTCTCGACTTGCTTGCTTTGGTCTTCCTGTTTCAGGGGTCTTCCTTATGTATCCTGAAGGTCAAAAACAGAGTACAATGCTCAGAATGAGTACATCCTTTTCTGCAATCAGCCACTCACACAAAAGAGAATTTCACCATGGGTCCTCTATTGCCCACTGTACTGAGGGTACAGCTATATTAAACTCCTCCAGGAAGATCCAGAGCCTGCCTCCCACCTTTCTTTTTCTTTCTTTTTTTTTTTTTTTTTTTTTTGGTGGTACCGGGGATTAAACTTGAGCACTTGCGCTTCCAAGGTAAGTGTGGTACCACTTGAGCTAAATCCCCAGCCCTCTGCCTCCCACATGATGAAGTCTTAACACCCAGAAGCAGTGGGTATCTGGCTGCACTTTAGGCCACAGTCCTAGCCCAAACCAAACCCATGCCCAGTACATCCTGCTCATTTCTCCATGGACTGATCTCAGCCCTCAGAAATTCAGGACACATTCTACCTGCCCAATACTGAGAGCAGAACAAAATCAACTTTAATTTTTTTTTTTTTTTTTTTGGAGACAGGGTCTTGCTTTGTAGTTCAGGCTGGCCCTGAGCTCACTATGTAGCCCAGGCAAGCCTCGAACTCAGCAATCTTCTTGTCTCTGCCTCCCGAGTGCTGGGATTACAGATGTGAGCCACCACGACCGGCACTGTGGTATGTGGTATTGATTGCTGGTGGGCATGAGTCACCATGCCCAGCATTATATATGGTTACTGGGGATCGAACTCAGGACCTTGCGCTTGCAAGGCAGGCACCAAACCACTGAGCTAAATCTCCGGCCAATCAACTTTAATATTATTTATTATTAAGGCTTGGTCCTAGGCTGATCACGGAAATGAGACTCTCTGATAAGGGATCACAGGACACATATTTGCAAAACACCTCAGCACTCCCATGAGAAGCCAGAGTAGCACCACCCAGAAAGGACAAGCTCAGCCCACTTCCCACCTTCTGGCTCAGCTCTCCCTTTGAAGCCTTGCTGTCCCCACAATCCAGCAAGTGGACTAGGAAAGATCAGAAAGAAACTTACAGAGCAGGAATCATGGGCCAGAGGTGAGCAGGAGTGTGTGGTTAGGATGTTAGAGGCCACAGAAGTCTCAATAGACACTGACATGCAAACAATCACCAGGAAAGGCAGATGTTAGCCACCTGCAGCTGACAGGCCAGTGCATTCTAAGCAGAGACAGAACGAAGGGAAGGTCCTGAGGCAGGAGCTACAGTGTCCCCAGGAAAAGGCAGGAGTCCTTGTAGCCAGAGTGGAATAAGAAGGGACAGATCTATAAGAGATGAAAGCAGAGAGGAACTTCGGGAAGCATAGCAGGTGTGGCTTAGGTCTTCTAATAGGTCTCTCCCACATGTGAAGCAAATTTTGGAAATGGTGGACTTTATCACCCATCTGGATTTCCATTTTAAAGCAAAACAATTATAAATATTATAATATATCCTATACTTAAAAGATAAAGTGTTCAGCTAAGCTCCAGGAATACCAGGGTCACCACTACCTGAGATACCGAAGACCACAAAGGCATTTGCAGAACTCAGGAGGTTACATGGAACTGTGAACAGCAGAGCTACCTATTAGAGTTGAGGCGAGATACATACATACATACGTACATACATACATACATGCATGGTGTCAAAGCCATGGAGGAGGTGCTAAAGAAAGGGTAATGTCAGAAGAGGTTCAAGGCTGAAGCACCAGTCAGTCACATTCACAGAATTGAGTTCAGCAGACGCCCCAGCAGAGGGCAAGTTGCTGTGTGTCATAGCTGTGAATCACTTCTACTTTTCTCCACCTCTAAGCGCCTCCCCCTGCTCTTCTCCCTACTTTGCTGTCCTCAACTCCCTGGGGATTCATATCTTATTTTTCTCGAATTTTTTCCCCCTACTTTCTCAGTTTGTTCTTTCACTCTTCACTGCTCTTTGGAGTCCCTCGCCCACCCTTTACTTCCCAGCTGTTTATGCATCTATTTCTCCTGATCCCTTTGTCCACTGGTCACTGGGAGAGGATGGAATGAGAAGCCGCCTCCAGAGGAGCACATTTTCTCCTGGGGTGGAATTAGGGACGAAAAAACCCCGAAGTCACAGAACAGGTACAGGTGACCCCAAGCCTGGACCGGGGACTGCGGGAGGGCGGACTCAAACCCGGGAGCGCGGCGCTCAACGTCTGAGGGCACAGCGGGGTGGCGGGCGGTGCCAGGGACCTAGGAGGGACGGGCTGATCGGGCTCGAGCGCGAGCGCCTGCGCCCCGCAGGGCCCACACGGCTCTCCACTGCGGCGTCCGCATTTACTTGGGTGGCGGGGATGGGGGAACTTGAAGATCCCTAGGGGACAGGGCCTCGGTGGGTGCCGTCGGGCTCGGAGAAGCCTCGATAGAGGGAAACTCACGCGCGGACCGTAACCTCGTCTCCACAGGCTGCACTTCCGGCTCTCGGGGCGACTGCGCGCGCAGCCCAGAGCCCGGGCCTGGGCGGGGCAACGCCAGGGGTGGTGGGCCTGAGGGGGTGGGCGGGGCGGAGCCTAAGGGGGCGGGGCCTGAGGGTCCGGGGCGGGCCTCGCGGAACCCAACGCCCGGCGAGGGTCGTCTTTCTCGTCGGTGTCCGTGGAAGGCTGAAGACCTTGGGAACTTCCTGAGGGTGCGACCCGCGGTGCTTCGATCTATGGAACAGAAGGTCCTTGGCGTTATGGAAGCGCTTTTCATGGGCAAGAGGCGTTTTTACTCCAAAAGTGAGATGGTGCAGAGCGAGCAAGGCAGAGGCATCGGAGAGGCGAAGAGGGAAAAAACATGGTGGACAGGTAGGGCGGGTGGGCACGGTGGATACCCTGGGAGGTGCTAGAACTGGGGACATGGAAGACAGAAATGCGTCGTGCTGGGATAGGAGAGGAGCTAGGTGAGTGGGAGAGCAGTGGCCAAGCAGGGAGGGGACTTACTGGGCTGCGGGGACCTGAATTGAAGGAAGTTTCATTTAAACCTTCTCTTGCGGTTTATATCTTAGTGCCACTCCCTGCAGCCTCTTCATTAGATGTGGATTTTGAAAGGAGATTGGATCAGGGGACTGCTAGAGCTGAATGTGAGATGTTAGAACTTGGGCCTGGTTGGGCGAGGCCTGTCACTAGGCCTGCCTCCCTCCTCAGCTGTCCCCTTTTCTCTCTGTGTTCCTTCCACCAAGCCCCTTGCCATGCTGTTTCTTCTTTGGAATCAAGGGACTATGGATGGAAATCTATGGACTTTGGAGGCAAAAATAACCCTCTCCTTTAAGTTGTTGGAATACTGTGTCAGTGAGGAGTAAGTTACCATGACAGCTTCCCTTCTGCTTCAGCTTTAGGAAGCCAGAAACTTCAGAGACAGAGTCACTGAAAAGAAAGACCTTAACTGGCAACACTGTCAGGTTGAAAGCCAAGGACTTGTTATCTTGTCTAGGGTAGCAATTGCAATACATATATGGAAGTTTCAGGCAGTTGTATTTTTATTAAACAGGTGAGTTCAGTTCTGGGTTCTTGTAATTTCTATGGTCTGCGTTCGCATGCACATAATGCTGATTACTAAAGATTAATTAGTGTTCTGGGTTCTGAAACTAACAAGAAGTTACTGATTCTAGGAAGTTTGTATTTCCAGAAAGTATACCCCATGTCCAAGTGAAAATATTAAGAAACCAAAATAGATGAACATGTCAAAGGTATGAACATAGATAAAAGCTCAGTTGAGTAGAGAGGAAGCTGTACCATTATATAGTGTTTGGGAAACTTAAATAGTGGGAGAGGTATAGGGAAATAACTTTACTTCTTGTCAGTTCCTGAATAGGGTTTTCTTTATTACCAGTTGTCACCCATCACCCAAGTCACATATATCACATTTGGTTCTTTTACCCACCAATGGTGCTGCAGATCAGAGAGAGTCTGCTCTCCCTGTGTGAGGATGACTTCTCTCAAAAGTTGAAATATGCTGCAGTACATCTGTTGGAAGCCCCTTCCTTTCTTGATATTAAATTTGTATTGACTGTAAAATTACAAGTTCCATATTAGAGCATGTGGCTTTTAATTTTCTCTTTCTGCAGTTGGTAGGACTACTATTTCACACCTGATTAGTGTTTGTTCCAGAAGTTTAGTAAGCAGATCTTATTGCAAACTTTAAAAAGGATCCAATGTTGGATTCTGTTTTACTTTGCACTTGATCTAGTAACTCTTGGAAGACAACTGGGTATCTTTGTATTAGAAATATTTTTAACTAGATAGAGACAGTCAATGGATAAATTTGGGAAACATTTTTTGAGACTGTTCTATAATGTTCTGTGTTGAACAAAAAGCTGGGATATTATTCTGGAAAAGCTATAACATGTCATATTCCTTTGTTTTACAAGTAGGAATTTATATCTGATCTGAATATTATCTCCATATTTTTCGCTGGCAGAGAACGAATCCCTGTCAGTGTATAGAGCATGAGGAAAATAGCCAAACCAAATGTATGGAAATATATGAAATGTATATTCACAAATAAGAGGTCAGATAGGTGGAAGGAAAGCCACATGTATATATAGGGTTTGTAAAACTCTTCTCAAATGTTACAGGCTTGTGAGAAAACAAAAGTTTCTCTTAGTTTTTAACCTCTCAAAAAATGTTTTCTTCCATTAATTTTACCCTGTTCTTCTAACTTCTAACTAATCCTACCAACCTCCACTGGTGGTAAAGCTCATGCAAAGACCAATGCATTGTCTTTGTGATGAATTCATATTATCTTCCCCCATGTCCTCTTTAGTGCAGTGACCTTAAAGGACCTTGAGTGGGCTGTTCATAACTGGTCTTCTCTCTTCCTTGGTGTCTTGTTCTGTTTTAAGTTCTCAGTGCACATAGATTAGTGCTGAGGTGTTACTACTGCTGAGCACTGACTTCTTCAGGTTCAACTGGCATTTTATGACTTAGGAGGATATCTCTTGAAATTGAAAGACTTTAGCATTTAAAGCCCAGGAAAGTACATGGGGCTACTGCTCTCCCTTTCTGTCTTTCCTGGGGTCTCAGCCATTTCTTTAGTTTTGCTTTTGCCACACATCTGGAGGATGTGCAATAGGTGAGTATAATGAGCCTTTTGACAATAAGTTATTTAACCACTCATAGTGGACTACACACAAGAAAAGGCATAATATAGAGAAACAAATGTTAAAAAACACTTTTATTCTAAAAACACTTAATGTCTGAGATCTTTCATCCTGGTTTGAAATTTTATGTTATGTCTCCATTACATTCCGTGTACTACACTTGCCACGAAGATCATCTCCCAGTAGGAGTCCCTATTGAGGGCGCCACCAATAGATGGCAGTCATATCCATGTTTTCTAGAAGAACAAGGACACTGAATTTTAAGGAAAGTGTTTTGTAGCTTTGAATGATGGGGATGTGAGAGAGTATCTATAAAACTGTAATCTAAATTACTATCATTTAAGGTCCTCCTTGATAGATGCTTGTTACAACAGAGTTATTCAATCATCAGGGACAATTTTCTGCCTGCTCTCCATGAAACAAATCAGCCCATAACAATAAGAGACAAATTTTCATGGGACTATACTATTCTTATATGCAATTGACATTTACTATATCATTTTGATGCCATTTTATTTAGTATGTGTTTTTATGTTTTAATTAATAAAATATATTTTTCCTAACGTGTGAATGTATCAATTTTGATTATTCCACCTCATTGTGGTACTTCAAAAACAATAGTAGCATTACACTGTTAGCTTCTCAGAGTTGAAATACATCTGATTAATGACACACATATTTGCTTTTGTCCCCTATTTTACATTTTAAAGAAAAATTCCCAGTGTTTCACTGATAAAAATATATTAGAGGTATACAATGCAATGTTGTTATATATTATATATAAAACTATTATTATAGTTCATAGCATTCATCACTGTGATATGTGTATGTGTGTAAAGGACACTTAAAACCTACCATTTCTTAAATTTTCAAGTAAATAATACAGCATTACTAATACAATCACTTCTGTACATTAGACTATTTTTTTAATTGAATTATTTATTGGTACATTTTACATACAGCTCACAATCACACTCAACATTGGGGGATTTGTACCAGTATATGAAATGAGTGAATTCTCATTTTTACCTATGTCCCAACCCACCCCACAACCCCCACCCACTATATACATGTACTTTCTTTTTCTTTTAAAATCACATTTATTCTTTCCCCTCATTACTTTCCCCTACCACATTCTCTTTGAGTATTTCCTATTTCACAAAATCTATCATGCATTCTAGAACTTATTTACATCTACAGGTTCTCATACCAAAGAAAAGATATGGTATTTACATATCTGTGTTGTCCTTAGAATTCAAATTTCATATCCATTAGAACAACTTCACTGAGCATAGTAAGCAGCTTTGCTGTCACTTGGTCTAAACCAAAAAGTCTGCCTTATAGATCATATTAATTTAGAGGCCATCAGGGGTAGGGGAAGAGTTTAGCAACCATATTTCTTTTTACTCCCTGAGTCCATTACTCAGGAAAGTGTCTGTTTCCTGTATGGCTCCGGCATTCAGTCAAGCTTGGTTCACAAACCCCGACTCTGGATTGCTTACCCACACTCTTCATATGAATTTTCCCTTAGGAACTCAACATTCTAGATAGTAATTAGAAGTACTCACCAGATTATTTCTCATTGCTGGGTAGGGATCCCAGTGTGACAGTCTCTCTACCCAGCTTTAGCGCTGCAGGGAGGTGACTAGTTCCTGAAATATGTATGGGTCTGTGCCTCTGTGACTTTCTCTCTCCCCTCAGACCTATAATTATCGCTTCATCTTTAGCAGCAATGAGGTGAGATCAGTTCTGAGAGCTTCTTCCTTCAGGCGCTGGTTGTCAAGAGTAGTTCTGAGCTTCTTGCTAGGATCTCTTAGACAGGTTCCTCAGGAAGGGAGGCAGGAAATGCTGAGTCCTACAAGAGAGTTTGGCAGGGAGCTGTGCATGCTTCATTGCATTCCTTGCTTCCCTCAAAATCTTACTTAATTTTTTTACCCAGATCTAGTTACATCTTATTCTTTATCTCATTGCATGGTCCCAACATTTTTGTTGTTAGCAGAGCAATGGAGGGAGATGCAGTATCTGGGAAGAAGTTCCAGAGTCACAAGTAAAAAGAACACAATTCTGATAATGCACTTTGAAAATCATTAGACTCATCTACAAAAGTAAGTCCATTAACTTAGACTCTCGTGGTCCAATTGAGTGCTAAGTAATACTGAAAACTGTAGAAAAATCTACTTTCACAGTATAAACACTTGAAATTTGAAAGTGCTAGAAGAAAATAAAGAGGAAATACTTGAAGTCATGGACACAGGCAAAGACTTTTTGAACAAGACTATTTACACAAAAAAATGATGAATCACCAATTAGATTGCATTAAATAAGGAAGCTATACAACAAAGGAAATAGTTACCAGAGTGAATAGACAGTCTACAGAACTGGATAAGTCTCAAGAGCTACTCTTCACAGAATAATATCCAGAATATATAAAGAACTAAAAAATTAAAACCAATAACCCTATCAAAAAAGGGCAAATGGACTGGTAACACTTCTCAAAATAAGTACAAATTGCCGGGCGTGGTGGCTCACGCCTGTAATCCCAGCACTCGGGAGGCAGAGACAGGAGGATTGCTGAGTTTGAGGCTTGCCTGGACTACATAGTGAGCTCAGGACCAGCCTGAACTACAAAGTGAGACCCTGTCTCAAAAAAAAAAATTAAAAAAATAACAAAAAATAAGTACAAATGGTCAATACATACACGAAAAAGAATTTAACATCTTTAGTGTTCCTGAGAATGCAATCCCAAAACACACTGAAATTCAACTTCACTACAATAAGAATGAAAGAATTAATGTTGGTATGGATGAGAGGAAAAATTATTCCTTGTAGATTGTGGTAATGATAATACACGCAGGATGATGCATTAAAAGTTAGCATATTCATGTGATCCAGCTATACTAGCCCTTATTGTATAGCTTACAGGATTAAAATCAGTGTATTATAGCAGCACTTGGATACTCATGACTATTGCGACTTAATTCGCAGTAGTTAAACTACAGATGCATCCTTGGAACCCATCAGATTAGGAATGGATGAAGAAAATGCAGAAGATATACAGAGCAGACAGTTAATCTGCCACAAAAACCTAGAAAATTATGTTATTTGCAGGAAATGAAATAACAGATCATCACATTAAGTGAAAAAAGGCAGACTCAGAAAGACAAATATCATGTCTTTCACACATAGAATGTAGAAAAGTGAAAAGTATTATTAAATTAGAAAATAGAAAAGGAAAAGGATTAAGAGTAGAAGAGAATAGCAAGACATGTAATTGAGGGTGGACATGATCACAGTAAGTTATATGTATGTACACATTTTGAAATCCAGTATTCTGTATAACCAGTATGAGTTTAAAATGTTGAAAGAGCTATTAGAAGTAAACATGCAAATGTATGAATAATATGGAAATATATATGAGGATACCATAATGCAAGAAGTGCCCCAAGTAAGTCTAAGATGAAAAGTATAATTGAAACAAATATTTCATTAGAGAGCCAGATTTGATCACAGAGAAAGAAAATTTCAACAAAGGGTATTATTAAATCTAAAAAGACAAAAATGTTTGAAGAAAAGCAAACAATTCCTAGCATCATATCTATGAAGTGGATCATCATGTACACTGTGGATGCCCCAACATAATAATAAGAGACCACTCAAAGAAATAATGATTTTAAGTGTGTGATATTTGATGTTAGGCATCATGAGAATTTATGTTGTGATGAACATAGGATTTCAACATTTTCAAGGTACAGATATACATTCTTTTGCCCTAAATGCCCATAAGTGGGATTCTTGATTAGATGGGAGAATTCTGTGCTTTTCTGGAACATCTGTATGGTTTTCCAAAGCTATGCCTTTTTTCCTTCCCAGTAAGTGTTCAGGGTTTCAGTTTTTCCACACTCTTGCTACTTTTGTTTTCTTTGGTTATTGTTAATACATATTATAAGAAATATGAAATGCTATAACATACTGACTTTTTATTTTGTATATCCCACATAATTTTTATTTTTAAATATGGTTGTGGATACCTGTTAGACAGTGGTATATGTTTTTTTTGTTTGTTTGTTTGTTTGTTTTGCGGTACTGGGAATCAAACTCTGGCCCTTGTGCGTCCAAAGTTGGCGTGGTACCACTTGAGCTAAACACCCAGCCCCCTAGTGGTATATCTTTTTTGAGTCATGTCTATCCTAGCTTTTCAACCCAGTTTTACATTGGATTATTGGGTTCCTGTTTTTTTAAATTATTTTGCTATTGCATTGTAGTTAATTTTGCTGTGATCTGAAAATCTACAGTGCTCAAGATTTTAAGTTCCCTAGATTCCATTCTACTTATGTCTCTTATATTTTCCTTCTTTCCTTCCTTGCTAATAATTTTCACTCTTTCTTCCTTGATAATAGATTTCACTTTAGCATCCAACTGTAGGAATCCTGTTAACAAAACATATTTATATAAACATTTCTTAGGGAGAAAATGGTGTTCCAGTTGCTATGACCATCACAGCCCCCATCTTCTGTTCTCCATGGGATCCTCTGTACTAAAGATGAATGTCAGTTCCTGGGAAACAGTGAATAACCTTTATGAATTTATAATGGGAATTGTCTAGTTCTCTAAGAATGGTTGGGATATGGGTAATTTCTCTCTTTAACTGTTCTAACTTCTTTTACTTAGCTCAAGCAAAGTGATGTCCACTGATAGATTTTGTTTTCTTTCCATATACTCTCACTTGTCACATCTCTCTCAGTTCATTCTCACTGATGACTTATCTATGAAAAGTTCTGAGAATTATCTGTATCTCTGCTTACCTCCTGACATCTTGGCAATTCCACAAGAGCATATCATCAATGCTGTTTTTGAGATCAACCCTCTACAATGAACTTTCATGCTCAAAAGAATGCTTATTACAATATAAGAAAAATGACAAAATAGCTTTCAG
>PVIC010041823.1:0-16057 GCA_004025085.1 Thryonomys swinderianus | reverse complement strand
TTTTTTGCCTGTGCCTGAGCTCTGAAGTTCCTCTGGGCGTCTCTCCTCTCAATAATAAAACATGACTGATAACAAGAAAAGGCAGCCTTCCAAGTGGCTCTCTTTGTAGAAAATTCCCCAAACACATTCAATTCAAATTTAAACAGCCACATTTGAAACAAAGAGGGAGATGTAACAAATGGCCCCCTACTCGGTTTCCTAATGGTCTCCAGAGACGGCCTGTGTCTCTTTGCATTCCTCTCAGCCCAGTCCCATCAACGCACTGATGGGTCCTGTCCTTTCCCATCAGCCGCGGAACTTTGCTCTTTGGGCACCGCGCAAGGGTGAGCAGCGGCAGCTGGGAATGCAGCGGGGCCTTCGGGGGCTGGAGGCCGTGCACGTGGTGCGGCTCTCAGACCCAGAGAAAACTTTCCGAGACAACAACTGCAAATCCTGCCAAAGTGTCTGTTTTCTCCTGCAAGTATCTCTCGACTGACATCCAACGTTTTTCCTTCTCTCTGGTTCCTCTATTATTTTATGCACCTTTCGATCAACGTGTGATCAAAAGAAACTTTATCTCTTTGTGCCTCTGTTCTTAAAATGGCTACTGAGCTTCCACTTTAGAATCTGCATGAAATCCAGTGAAGATATATATTCAGAAATGCATTGGAAGAAACAACCAAAGAGGGACATAAAGAGATCGCACTATTTGCCCTTAATAAATAACTTAATATATTGGACAGGACTAAAACTATGGTAATTAAGTGAGTATCATGTTTAGAGAGAGATACAGACATTTAAGAGTGGCCTCAGGGAGAAGGAGAGACCGTACCTTATATATTTAGAGTGCTTTCTTAAAAGAAAAATGACACTGTGACATATTGAAAAGAGGAACAAACTGGGAGATAGGAAAGGTGGACTTTGGTCCTGTGACTCACTAGCTGTGTGACTTCAAGGAGATCACTGAACTTTGGAGCTTGCTTTCCTCAACACTCAAATGAGAGAGTTGGCCTTTGTGGCCTCTGAGGCCCACGAAGCCCTAAACTTCCACACAATTCTGTCCCTCTGCTCTGCCCTTCCACTCAGAAGGATGCTGATTATGACTTGGTGTAACTGATGGCGTGAAAGCTCTACAAACTGGAAGCGAACCATCAAAAGTACAAGTTAGAGGGCCGGAGGGTTAGCTCAGTGGTTCCGGCGCCTGCCTTGCAAGCGCAAGGTCCTGAGTTCGATCCCCAGTAACCACATATAATGCTGGGCATGAAGACACGCCCACCAACAATCAACACCGCATACCACAGTGCCGGACGTGGTGGCTCACGCCTGTCATCCCAGCACTCGGGAGGCAGGGACAGGAGGATTGCTGACTTCACAGCAGTTTGCCTGGGTACCATAGTGAGCTCAGGGCCAGCCTGAACTACAAAGCGAGACCCTGTCTCCAAAAAGCAAAAGTACAAGTTAGAGACTGGGCACTGTGACTTGTGGGAAACCCTGTCACGTGGGAACTCCATTGCCTGTGTGTACACAACGCAGGCATCAGAGCCTCACCAGGATGAGGATTTCCAGGCGACGGTCTTGACAACTGCTGGGCCTACTGCCACGTCAGCTCGGCTGATTCGCACACCCACTCCACGCTGCCCTCACATCCGGAAACCTATTCCACCTGGGCCACTGTCTTCATTATCTTCTGTGTATTTTACTGCCCTGATTCCTGTTGTTCATCACACTTGGGAGCTTCTCACCATCTTATCTACCCTCCAGTTACCGCTGCTTGCCGATCCTCTCTCCCTGCACTAACTCTCCCTTACTTCTAGAGCACTTCCATGGAGCACACCATTTCCACACTTCTCTAGATTTCTTTCAACTTGCTTCTTTCACCTCCAGTACTATCTTATCACCACCTCAGTAGATGTCTCATAAATTCTGTTGCAACTGAAATGATGAATTTCAGCCTCCGGTTGACATTGCCCCAAACTTGCGTGTATTTGATATTGCTTATCACCTTTACTCTCTCCCGAGAAAGTTCTGGATTTGATTTTATATAACATGGTGTTAAATATTAATAGGACACTATAAATTTAATAAGAAGTAAAATAAGGTAAACTATTTTAGAACAGAGGATTAAATCCATTTGTTAAAAGGACTTGACAAAGGTTTATGGGGAAATAATTTTGACCAGCACTAGAATTCTTTTCAAGGAATGACACCTTATTAATTACAACCTACCATACTATCCTAGAAGAGGCCATCCAGAAGCTGGCCTTCATATAAAGACGTCCAGATGGTGAGACTCTGTTTTCCATAGGTCATTCCACACTGCAAGCTCTTGCTGAGAAGTCACGGTGGTCTACACAGTCGCTGCCTATTTTCCACCCCAGTTTCTACCAACAGATGTCAAAAAGAGATCAGATGCTGGCTCGCGCCTGTCATCCCAGCACTCAGGAAGCAGAGGCAGGAGGATTGTCTGAGTTCCAGGCCAACCTGGGCTACATAGTGAGCTCAGGGCCAGCCTGAACTGCAAAGTGAGACTCTGTCTCAAAAAAAAAAGAAAGAAAAAAGAGATCAGATGCCAGCTTCTAGCATGGACTCCTGCACAAATGAAAATCCAGTGAGAGACTTTTACAGCTCCAAGATCTAGCCCTCAAGTTTAGAGTCTGAAAAACTCACTGTACCGTCCTCACTAAAAGGGCCCCAAGCTCTTAAACGCCATCCACACACCTGAATATCAATTCACCTGAAGCAGAAGAAATGTATGGAAAATCATCTAAATTGCTAATCCAACCTTATTATTCCTCTGCTTAAAATTTAATAGCTTCTTTCTTTAAAAGCTCCTATTCCTGCCTGTATTTTACCTACAGGATAAAATCCAAATTGCTAATAAGGTGACTCCTGGTGAGACCTCTTTCTACCTTATTTCCTTCCATACCTTCCCTGATACTCAATAGTATTAGCATTCTACTTTTTTCCCAAACACACACTGCTGTCCACTGTCCGAGAGTCTTTATACTGCCCATATTTTTAAAACCTGATTTGAATATGCCCCTTTTAAACTTAACGTCAGCCTTGATTTACTACCTTAATCCTCTATTGTCACTTCCAATCTTCATAGTTCAAGGATAAATTCAGATCTGCCTCTGCGTAATACGGCCTCATTGACTGGCTAAGCTGCCTTCCTTTTACAGAGCCCGTCTATCCCATGCACGTCTCTATAATGAATATCTCTGTAATGAATCCCATCTCTTCACATAAAAATGTTTATTTCTTCATTTTCCCAATGCACCCCTTGAGAACAATAACCACTCATTTTATCCTGTAACTCTGAAATTCTTGGGACATGGAGAACCTAAGGTGTTTATTGAAACAGCAGACAAACAGATATTCTCAGGCCTTTTCTCATAGATCAGGTGACATAGAGTCCAGGTTACAGATCAGAACACAGCGTGGTGAGACCAGATTGGAGGTGAGAATTGTTAGACATTTTAGTATATGTGCTGCCGAAGCGAGCACTTGTTAGACATTTTAATATACCTTTTATGAAGTTTTAGTAACTGGTTGAAATATCTCTCTCTCTCCTCTACGACTGCTCCTGTTAGCATTCCAATGCTATGGAGACTACCGCTCACTTCTGCTCCTCAGCTTTCTTTATTCTCACTTCTACACATAATGGTCTCAGACAGGTCACTATCATTGGTTATTATTTCATGAGCTTTCATTTGTGAATACCAGTTGCATTTCAGTCCTGAGGCCCCATGCTGGTCCTTCTGATTGGAATGAGAAACGCTGTGGTCTTTTACCTAGATAGTGATGTTTCTTGGTTCCCCTAGACAGAGATTGAGGAGTATCTTGGTCTCATTATGACCACATCATTATCGCCTCTTGAGAGTGCATTACTTCTGCCAATAGATAATTTTACCTGTTACGTTTTGAAGCTTATTAACTTCCATTTCACAGGCTGACTGCTGCCTGATGTGTGTCCTATTTCTGACAGTGAGCTAAAGCTCCTATTCCTGCCTGTATTAGACGTGCCTTTCAAAAATAGCTACCAGATCATCTAACTTTGCATAACCTCTGGGCCCTAGCTATGGAGAAAGTACAGGTCTACAAAGCCCCTCTCGGTGGTACCTGTCTCCCAGACAGAGTCAGCCTGGGAGGAGCGATCTGCTGACAGATCCTTGGGAAGGAGGCAGCCTCGGCTGCAGGTGATGGCCCGCTTGGCTCTGTGTGGAACTTCCCGGCATCCTTTGCAAAGCCTGCCCAGTCTTGGCTCACCATGTGCTTGGGTAGCTTCCTGGGCAAGCCGGCTGTGCTTCTTGTGTTCGTTTATTTTAGACACAATGTCTTCTCCTCATCCCTTGATGCCTATTGTGTGGTTTAATTGCTACCCTGTGCCTGGCAGTTGCCAGCCTGATGCGCCCTGAGACCAACGCACACAATGCAGTGTGTTCTTGGAGGGCCTGACAAGCCCAGCTTCCAAACCGGCTTCTCAAAGGGAGAGACCAGCGAAACCCGTTGTCAAGAAAATGATAATTTCTGTGCCATGCAATTATACCCTTTAAAAAATATACCTCTGGTGCACTATCCTGCCAACAGTTTACTAACGACGAGGAAACAACCAGCAGTTGATGCTCGAATGGTTATGGAAACCCTGTAATCATCTTAAAAATAGATTTATATAGGAAACCTGGCGGTTATGAGTGTGGTTTGACACTGTTTTTCAAAAACAAATCCTCTTCACAACTTTAGCCGTTTTCATTTCTATTGCAACATCGTAAATATTCGTCGCTGGAGGAGCGGAGAGAGGCGAAGAGGAGAGGAGGACTAAAATGAGCCGCTGGGGCTTTCTGTCGCGTGCTCGTGCCCCCTCTCCCACCGCGGACACCCCGCCCCCACCCGCCCTCTCACTGCGGGAGCTCCTCCCCTCCGCCACGCCCCGCGAGAAGACGCGGAAGCAAACCTTGTCAGCGCGACCGCCCACCCACGGATAACCGGGGCCGCACGTGCCGCTCACGTGTGTCCCCTCCGCGTGCAGTTACCATCAGCGCTCTCGCACCAGCACACGCACGCAGCGCGTGTAGACAGCAGCCCCCCGTCACGGGGGTCGCCATCACTAAAACCCCGAGGATGTGCCCGAGTCACCTTCCGCCTTCATGCTCTGCAGTTGGTGAGGTAAGGGGTGAGGATCTGGAAAGGCCCGGAAGAGGGAAAAGCTTCCCAGGGAGCCGGATGAGCTGGACTGCTCGGGGGGGCAGAGCCGTGGGCGGTGAGGAAGGCTCGCTTGAGAGTTCAGGAGCTTTCATTTATTAATATTAGCAGTTCAATGGGTGATACCTGATTTATTTAAAATCTTTGTTTTATTTTTTGTTGGTACACATTTGTGATACACAGTAATTGCATTCATCCTGGAGAACTGGAACATAATGCATCTCATATCTTTTTTTTTTTTTTTTTTTTTTTTGAGACAAAGTCTCGCTTTGTAGTTCAGGCTGGCCCTGAGCTCACTATGTAGCCCAGGCAAGCCTCGAACTCAGCAATCCTCCTGCCTCTGCCTCCCGAGTGCTGGGATGACAGGCGTGAGCCACCACGCCTGGCACTGTGGTGTGTGGTATTGATGGCTGGTGGGCGTGAGTCTCCACGCCCAGCATTGTCTGTAGTTACCAGGGTTCGAACTCAGGCCCTTGTGCTTGCGAGGCAGGCACTGGAACCACTGAGCTAAATCTCCGACCCCTTCATCTCATATCTTAATCACTTTTACTTCCCTGCCCTTCTCCCCCCTCTGGTTTCCTCTCATCCTAGATCTTCTTACCATATCTACAAAGTCTACCTCCCTTTTCCTAACACCAAGCTTTTACCTTGTTCTTTAAATATCTTGGGTTTCTCATAGAACAGAAGGCATATGATATTTAACCTTCTATGCCTGAATTATTTCACTTAGCATTACAGTCTCAAGAAGTATTGATTTTCCTACAAATGACTCAAATTTACCTTGCTTGATGGCTAATATTCCAATATGGGTATACAGGTTGCTGCCGATATTTAGCTATTATTAGTTTTTCTGTAATAAACATAAGGACGTGTGTGTCTCTATAATATGAACTCTTGAATTTTTAGGAGAAGATACCCAGAAGTACAGTCAGGTCAAAGGAAATTTCTCTTTTCAGCTTTTGTTTTGTTTTTTGCCAATAATGGGAATCGAACTGAAGACTTTGTGCTTCCAAGGCAGGCACTGTGCCCCTGAGCTAAATCCCTGGCCCTCTTTTTTTCTTTCTTTTTTTGAGACAGGGTCTCACCTTGTAGTTGATGTTGGCCCTGAGCTCACCGTGTACACCAGGCAAGCCTCAAACTCAGCAATCCTCCTGCCTCTGCCTCCCAAGTGCTGAGATTACAGGCGTTAGTCTTTTTTGTTTTTTGAGAGGTCTCAATATGAGCACCATGTGGTATGGCTAAGAGTATAAAATGTATGGCTCTTGTGTTTATTTGTTCATAACCCAGAGAAACATTTTTCTCATCTCCATTTCTCTTCTACAGAGTGAGAATTTAAGTGGCACATACTTTGAAAAATTATCAAAAGGTTCAGATGAGTTAATATCTGTAAAAACACCCAGAAGTGGGCCAGAGATTTAGCTCCGTGGTTCTGGCACCTGCCTCGCAAGCACAAGGGCCTGAGTTCGATCCCAGTAACCACATACAATGCTGGGCATGGAGACTCACGCCCACCACCCATCAATACCACATACCATAGAGCTGGGCGTGGTGGCTCACGCCTGTCATCCCAGCACTCGGGAGGCAGAGACAGGAGGATTGCTGAGTTCGTGGCTTGCCTGGGCACTATAGTGAGCTCAGGGCCAGCCTGAACTACAAAGTGAGACCCTGTCTCAAAAAAAACAAAAACAAAAAACCTTATTTTGCCATGTTTTCAGTTAAAATTTACCTTCCATTAAAATATTATACAGACCCGAGAGCTATTTTCTGTTCCGAAGAAGTAAAAACCTATCCTAGAGCCACTTTATTTCAATTCAGCTGCATATCTAGATCAGCCCCCGCGAGCAGATATGGTGCCCGACTACTTCACAGCTGTTTCTCGTTTGGCTTAGTACCCAGCACCTGCCAGGTGTTCACTAGGTACTGAAGAGGAGAAAGGGCAGGTGACAGAGAGCATGAAGCCTCTCACTGCACACCCATGTGAAAGAAGGAAGTAGCAGTTACGCGGAAATCAGCTATGAGTCTGTTGATGCCCTTTGCAAGTCTGAGGTCTTGTCTCCGCTTTGGCAAATATTAGCCGTCTAACAGTTTCAAGGAACTGAGCCTCTGTTGTTATAACAGTGACTATAATAATTATTACACCCACAAGATTCATGCGAGGCTTACATGAAAACAGGGAAGTAAGATGCTCTGTTAACCATAAATCCGTGTGCAGAAGCACTGTGTTGTTTTTAAGTGCATAGATTTCAGTCGCACAGAGAAACTGGCTCCCGATTGCTTAGGTCTTTAGCAAGAGAGGTTTGATTGAGGTGGTGCGATCAATTTGGACCCATCCTCGCCTACACGAAAGCAGACCCTTGGAGCAAGAGAATGTTGAGAAACGCGGAGAGAACTGAGGAAGGGTCAGAAGAAAAGGGAGAGAAGGCAATTTCACCTTTGACTGCAGTTCCTCAGCAATGATCAGAATAAACAGAATTCTGGAGATCAGTTGTGAAAAATGGGCAGCCTGCCCTTGATTCTTTTTTCCTGATCTCCTCACGGGGTCTGTGCTGGTATTTGGAGTGACTTTTCAATTAGGCAAGCCTCCTGAAGTCTGGACCCAAGCTGGGAGAAGCTTGCCAGGGCAGTGGCTTTTATCTTATTCGGTCATAAGGAACATGAAAATCAATTTTTCCCAATCTCAGTTATAGCTGGAAATCCATCCTTTTTAAGTCAGCAGGAGGATTAATCTATTGAATGGTTTTTGGGATTTTGCTGACATATAAACATTTTAAGAATACATTACATTTTTTCTCTTTCCCTAGCACTATTTTTAAATTGAAGCCAACTTGCAGTGCCAGCTGAGAGAAGAAAGATGGCCACACATTTCCTCCTCACAGGAGAGCAAATCCATTTTTTTTCAAAGCCTGAAACACAATCTTAAATTCATAGAGGTCAGTGTCATTCTCTCAGCCAACTGTCCCAAGTCACAGGCAAGTCCCTCTTTTCATGCAGATATTAAGGATTCCAAATAATTCAATAATGTCTTCCCTTCCTTCCTCTTCCTTCCTTCCTTCCTTCCTTCCTTCACTTTCTTCCTTCCTTCCTTCCTTCTTCCTTCTTTCTTTCCTTCCTTCTGATAAGTACAGAAATGGCTGCAAAATTTGGGTTACTTTCCTGCACTTGCAAATGATGTTGCTTGGAGAAACTCAAGCAGCAGCAACATTTTTAGCTGGTATGAGGAGTAGACCAGTTGTTTCTAAGTGTGGGCTGCAGAATCCTTGAGGACTAGGAATGTGTTTCAGGGAGTCCAGAGATTTGTCCCGGAACTGATTGCAAAATGGGTAAGATTCACGCTCCTCACACATATATTATTTCATTTAAATGTGTTTAGATGCCTTTAATGCAGTGTAACAATCTATAAATATGATATTCAAACACTACACTTAATAATATTATATAGTAAATTAATGAATGCAATAAATCTTGAAATGTGAATATAACAGAGTATTTTGTGCTACTAACTACAGTAAACAGCTGAAATTTTAAAAAGCCCTGAGCACAAAATGATTTTTCTTATACATTTACTCAAGCAATAGGCCCAAAGGTGTACTTATTAATAAATAAAGGTAAATATAGTCTGTGGTCTTCAAAATTTTAGAGCCACTGATCTGAGCTTGATAGCAATGATGGCAGGCTTGAGTACAGTGACTCCTTAAAAGGAAATAAGCCACCAAAAGCATGTCATGTGACATTCCAGAGAGAGGAACAGAGGAGTGGCAGTGTGGGAAGTGGTGCATACAGCTCATTCCTGTGCTCACAGAGCCAGTCAACTACGGCAAGAGCAGAGAACCAAAAGATCCAGAACTACACCATTTGTGTAGCTGTACAGAATGTAGACAACAGAGAGGTATACCAAAAAGTAATGAACCCTAAGCATCAGACTCTCTTTCTTGCAGAGTCCCACCCAAGGCCTTGACAACAGGTCTAATGATATATACACCTGATGATAAGATGTTTTTGCACAAGTGAAATTTTCACAGGTACATCAGTTAAGCCCATTATGCTTTCCTATCATGTGGCACTGGAGTGGCTGTGGTAACATGGAGGACTTGGCAATTGAGTTGGGCTGGGTTAAACTTAGATTCACTTAGGTGTAATAGGAGAGATTTATGTAATTTATAGTCACTTCCATGTATAGTTAATACATTATTAACCATCGCAGTATAGGAATGGCTTCCAGGAACACACTACAGCTCTCTGGGCTGAGTTACTCGTTAATGAAATCAAGATGTGGGCCAGAGTCCTAGGATGAAGTAAATGAATGGTTACAGGGAACCCCCGCACTAGGATCTGAAATGCACAGAACCAGAAGTTGTTTTATAGAAAATCCTCCTGGTGGTAACAATCATAAACAATAACAACAAGAAAATGGAATCAACAACACTTTGTTAAGTTGGAAATTCACTCCTGTGAAAACTAGACTTGATTTTTACGCAGAATGACAAAGCTACAGTGTATTTTAGTGTTTTGAAGACAGGGATCTGTAGTAGTAATACAATGAACAGCATGCACATCCATGTCCATGACTGTATGTTGTACCAACAAAATAAAAATCACATTTTTATCAACCATGTTGGAGGAAACAATAAATTACTTTTTTTAATTCCCTAGGTAAAAAAAAATTATAAAAATTGCTTTCTTACATAAAGATGATTGAAGAGTTGGCAGCCAAAGTATTTAGGGAAAAAGCCCCTACAGAAATACATCTGTCAATTAATAGAAATATTATATTTCACCACTGTGTTAGTGGTATTTTAATTTGTCATGATTTCTTTGCTATGTATGCATATCAACTTAAGAAAGGCCTAACAGATTAGTACAGCGCTGGATGTCTGTGGATGATTGACAAGTCAGCCAGCAAATGGAGGAGAAAGGCCCACCTTGGTTTTGGGTGGCACCAACCAATAGGCTTGAATTCTAGATGGAATAAAGAAGAACATAAAATGGAGGAGTTTCCAGTTTGGAAAAGGCTCAGTCATTGCCAGTGCCCTTCAACATCAGTCTTCAGTTTCTTCAGCTTCCTAATTCAGATTTGTCCTGGTGACTCTACAGTGGACCTTTGAGCCTTTGACCTTCAACTGCTATTGGATACCCTGACTCTCCATCACCTCAGCGATGAGCATTATGGACTCTTCCACCTCCGATTCTACCAGCTTACCCAATAAATTCCCTTCCCTAGTTATACATATATTTTCCATTGATTTGGTTCCTCTAGAAACTTTGACTAATACACTCATTATTACTAAATGTTACATTTTTATCTAATGTAGTATTCATAATTTTGCATAACTTTTTTCAGTAGGATTCCCTACGTTTTATAAGCCCTTAGCTCTGCAAAATCCATATATACAAGCTTAGAGAAAGTCAAACTCGTCCACCCAGATCTTTTATTATAGATCCACCATAACTTTCATCAAGTTATCACATATTCTTAGGATGAGTGCAATTGCTGAGTGGCTAAGAACTCACACTCTGGCATTAGATTTAACCTCAAATCTAACTCTGTAACTTGCCACCTTTGTGACCTCAACTTCGCGCAAACTCCCACACTTTATATGTAACACTAGAACATTTTTTTATTGAGAATTATTGTATATGTAAGGCAATTAATACTTTTCCAGGTGTGTAGGATACATTCAATATATGTGGCTGAGAGACAGACAAATGTATACAGAAACAACAAATTTCTTAGTGAGGTCAGTAGAAGAAATACACATGTACATCTATCATGCAGGATTTGAAACAAAAATGTCAGTGACACAGACTTGCCCACAGGGAGCATTCTACATCTGTGACAGCATTAAACTCAGCAACTTACTCTCTAGACCTGGGCTGTGTTTTGTTCTTATTGTTCTTCTTGTTGTCTTTAATGCTAAATAAATAAAAACTCATTGCAGATCTAGTATATTTTCCTCCGTGTATACTTACAAGGGTCAGAGGAGGTTGTGCAAGTTTATAAACTATATTTATTTATTGGTAAGCCTGCACTAAATAACATGCAAATGATATGCAAAGTGACATACACACTCCCATCAATGACTCAGCCACTTATGGTAATAGCACTCCAATGCTGCTCTGTCTTTGACTGTGGCTCTGTTGTTGTTTCGTAAGTATCGATTACTCTTGACTTTTGCTGATGCAGCCAGGCAGTTTGTCAGAAGACAGGCCGAAGAGGCCCATCCCTTCAGTTTAATCTGTCCTTCGCTCACCTCCCAGGTTTATGCTGGGACTTGCACCTTTGCATTTTTGGATTATCTGTATTGTGTCACTGACTGCAATGTGTGCAAGAGCTTTGGCCCTTGGGCCATTGTTCTTCTTCAAAGTAGACCTATTCAGGTTACCTCTGATGAAGTTCAGTTATATTTATATTGGGCCCTCAAAACCTAACATGTATAGACTGTGGGATATAGCCAGCTAATCCTTACCGCCATCAGAAAGATCTATAGGGAAAGAGCATTCTTACTGGCAACTGGTAATCAATACCTGGTCTTCTCTCTGAGCACTTATAAGAGGGAGCAAGATTCCCCAGCAAAGAGATGGGCCCAGAACAGCCTCTCTTCATGATAAACATGTCTGCATGTGACAATCATTTCTTTCCCTGGGAGTGCAATGATGATGCGATTTCCAGGGCCTTGCTCTGAATGTATGAGTAACAAATCCCTGATCCATCATCCACAATAAACTGTCTTCATGCAGGTATTAATTTAGTCTTATGTAATATATAGGAGCGATTTGTTGGCTGGCAAGCAGAAAGCATGTGTTTAACCAGGCCAAACCTATTTGGGCCTCTCCTACACATCTCTCGAACTTGATGGTATATACCCTGCATATTGATTGCTGCTTCATATTGGAGGCTATTTTCTGAAATGCTTTTTCATGGTTTTCATTATAACACAATGCTGTGTAGGGAAGAAATGGGGGGTGGCTATGGCTAAGCACAGGGGTTTCAGGCACTTTAATGCACCAAGCAATCATGAGAATAGAGAAGAGTGCAATAAAAAGGTTTATTTTTTTCCTGCTTAATGATTTTTGAATAGATGCTAATTTTCATGGGCTATTTATTAACCTGAACTTGAGCTCTTAAAGATGTGTTCAAACCTTATGAAAGCCAAAGAGTTTAATTTGTCCTTTAAGAAGCAGGCTGGAAAACAAACTTCAGGTTCTTTATTTTCTCTATTCATACTAACCTCTCAATTGGCTCAGGCCCTCAGAAATATAACTAGAGTCATGTATGTATTCCTAAGTATTCTAGTAAGTAAATGAAAATATTTTCAAAGATTAATTTAGCAACATACTCAATTTAGTTTATCAAAAATACTTTTTTTTTTTCAGTGCTGGTCTTTGCACTGAGCTACATCTCCAGTCCTTTTTAGATTTGAGATAAGGTCTCCTTATATCATTATTGTGTTCAGGCTAGACCCAAACTTGCAATTTTCCTGCCTCAGCCTCCCAACATGTCAGAACTACAAGTGTGTACCACCATATCCAGCTATCAAAAATACTTTAGTTTCAATATGTAGCCAATACAAAAATCTAATGCATATCAACACAATGAAACTAGTTTGCTTTTTTGTATAAAATCTAACAAATATGATTGCTATGTATTTTATTCTTATAGCAAAGCTCAACTTAGATCAGCCACACTTGGCTCCTGGCAGTTTACTGAAAAGCATATCACTAGATAATTATATAAAGATCTCTTAACTGAAGTGAAAGCTTCAATTTTATTTTTCTCAGAGAAAGAGAAAAGATCTATTTATGATTTATGGGTTGACCAGTAAATACCTACATGTTTTTTCTGAAAATAAAAACAACAAAGCTATAGATTATTTGAACATCATATGAACGACAAGTAGCCAAAGGCCCTACTCTTGACCCCATTACTGTTTAAAAGTGAAACAGGATCCCGCTTTCTCTTTTATAAAATGAAATCCCTAATGTCGATAACTTACTACCCCCCTTTCAGACCTAAAGTTATATATTTCAGCTTTCTACATCCGGGTTTAGCTTCTCCTTGAGTGAGAGCAGAATGATTCCTTACCTCTACAGTCACGATTGGCTAATGGTACCATTCTGAGCATGGACTTTCCTGCCTCTCCCCTGGACGTGGTGTCTCTCATACTGATGGCTCTTACCCTCAAGAACTATCCCTCCATTGTATTCAATTCATGTTTTCTTTTTTTGCATGTAATCTTTCTGCTCCACCCCACATGGTTTGGCCCTCTATTTTTTTTCTTTTCATCTTTGTCTTCTCGAAAATATCGTCTGTGTTTGTAGGCCTCGTAAAGACCTGGGGTATTTCTCCCAGATCCTGTGTACATGGACATCAGAGGATTGTCCTATCAACCTGTGCTGTCCCATATGGAGGTTGTAAGTGGCTTCTGAGCCCTTGAAGCATGTCTAAGAGGACTGAGGGAATGAATTCTCAATTTTCATTCATTTTAATTAATTTCTACTTTAAAACAGTTGACTTCATTATTGGAAAACACTCAAGAACGTTTATACCAATTTCTGTTTGTGAAAACTTTTCATCCCGTAAGTTAAATGAAATCAAAGATCAAGTACTTCGGGTAAAAATTTAACATATGTACTAAGTACAGCTTGCTAAAAGAAACAGATTTAGTGCAAGATATACAAATATATAAGGATTTATAAAGAATGATTACAGTAGCCTCCTGCAGAATCGGGTGTGGAAAACTACAAAGGCACTGACTGTGCACTGAAGGATCCAGTTGAAGCCCTGGAGCTCATTGTAGTGTCTGGTGCGAGTCCATATCAGGAGGTTGAAGGGTCTGTGCTGGAAGCCAAGACACAACATTCAAGGTTAAGGTCAAGATTAAAGCTCATCCAAAGGAATAGAAGTAAAACCTTCCTTATTCGTTTCCCTTTTACTCCATCTACATTTCCAGCCTAGTAGCGCCTTGGTTGGGGCTACTCACACCTCCTGTCTTCAGTGAATCCCTTCAGCCACCCCCAGAGCTCCAATTTAGTTGAGCATTTCTTGCTCCAGCTGACATAATCAGTTAACTATCATAGCATCTAAAATTGAGAATTGTGGTTACTATAAAATTTGCACCAGATTTAAAAGGCTTTGCATATAAAAGTATCACTTCATAGTCTCCCAATATGGTGAAATGATAGTGTTTTGGTTAAGATTGGGTTGAACTAAATATTACTAAAATTAACTGTGCTTACTTATTTTAATATGGCTGCTTGAAAAAAATTACAGATCACATGGTTTGCATTGTATTTTCTCAGGAAACACTGAATAGACAGAACTCTGGATTTTTAAAACTTCTTTTTAATATACATTATTAAACATGCTAAATACTCATTACTGATTATTTTATATACTGAATATAAGAATTCATTATTTTATATAATCTTCATGTGCACTCGTTTCAACACTCAATAACTTAGAAGGCCAAAAGTTAAATGTGGCAGCATAATTCAGCCAATTACAAATGAAATTCTGTCTTTGACTTTCAGCCCTGTAATTATATTAGCTAAGAGTCTCATTCAAGGCAGATGTAGAAGTTTTCCAGCTATTTATGTTGTGTTTGAAAGGCGAATTCAAATCCCTCACCTCAACCTTTCATTCTGCTTGTCCAATAACAATAGAAAACTAGTCATTTAAGCAACTTTAGCTAGTTTTTCCAAAATGTTTGACTTCTTTTTCTTTCTTTTTTCTTTTTTTTTTTTTTTTGAGGCAAGTCCTGCTTTGTAGCCAAAGTCAGCCTTGCAGCAATTGGGGAATATCAATATAGATACTTCACATACCTACACTCCCAGATTATCCCAAGGATTATTAGTGCTGTCTTTATGATTAGAAATGGTGCCTTTAGCATTTTAGAATCTAATCATTTTAGAAAGTAAATTCCAGAAAACTTAGAACAAATTCAGAAGGATTACCCTTAAATGTGTTCCTCTGGAAACACTCCCACACTACTAACTTAATCAGCTGCATGTGCAACTTGTTGATCATCACATCTACCTTGTTTCTCCTCTGAATACTTACGGTATTCCATTGACAAATATTTTAAATGGACTTTGTACCATTTGAAAAAGAGATAAAGTGAGCAATCCCATTTATAATAGCATCAAAAATAATAAAATATTCCAGAATAAATTTAACCAAGAAAAATCTATATATTCCAAATTGTGAAATATCATTTAGATAAATCAAACAAGATGCAAATAAGTGGAATTTTAGGATTATGTATCAGAATAATTAATATTGTTAAAGTGTCCATATTTCTCAAAGCAACCTACAGATTCAATGAACTCTCATCAAAATTTCAAAGGCACATTTGACAGATAAAATCCCAAAATACATATGGAACTACAAAATATTCCAATAGCCAGACAAATCTTGAGGGGGGAAAAAATATCATGGAGGTACCTTACAACATTAATTGGAATTATATTGCCAAGCTATAGTGTTCAAAACAGCATGGATCTGGCATAAATACAAACATACTGACACACACAAAACAGATGAAAGATCCCATTAGTAAGCCCCCATATATGGTTAGCTAATATCTGTCAAGTATGCTCATAATACCCAAGTCTTACCGATAAATAAAGTTGGGAAAACTAGCTAGCCAAATGCATAAGAATGGAACTGGACTTCTCTGTTATATGCCAGTCATGAAAATTGACTGGAAATTAATTAAAGATTTAAATGTAAAACCTAAAGTATAAAATTTCTAGAGATAAAACAATAACAGCTCCTTGGCACTGGTTATTGACAATGATTTCTCTGAATATGACATCAAAGATGCAGCCAATAGCAGCAAAACAAATAAGCAGGACTAAAACTAAAAATCTTCTGCAG
>PVIC010041822.1:0-16063 GCA_004025085.1 Thryonomys swinderianus | reverse complement strand
GTTTCCTTTTCTATCTCAGTTTTCAGAGTCCTATAGTTTTCAGAGTAGAGGTCTTTCACTTCCTTTGTTAGGTTGATTCCTAGATATTTCATTTTTCTGGGTGCTACTGTGAAAGGGATTGCCTCCCCAATTTCTCTTTCAGTGAGTCTGTTGTTTGTGTAGACAAAGGCTGTTGATTTTTGAGCATTGACCCTATATCCAGCAACACTACCAAATTTGGTAATTAAGTCTAGCCGTCTCTTGGTTGAGTTTTTAGGATCTTCAAGATAGAGTATCATATCATCAGCAAATAATGCCAGTTTAACTTCTTCCTTTCCTATCTTTATTCCTTTTATATCTTTGTCCTGCCTGATTGCTCTGGCTAATGTTTCCAGTACTATATTGAACAAGAGTGGTGACAGTGGGCATCCTTGCCTTGTTTCTGACCTTAGTGTAAAAGGTTTCATTTTTTGCCCATTGAGTATGATGCTGAGCCATCCAATTCTTAAACTCAAAAGTAAGAAT
Source organism: Thryonomys swinderianus (assembly GCA_004025085.1). NCBI lineage: Eukaryota > Metazoa > Chordata > Mammalia > Rodentia > Thryonomyidae > Thryonomys > Thryonomys swinderianus. Next base: position 15,559 of record PVIC010041822.1, on the reverse strand, counting down.
ATTTGTGCAGTATATTCTTACTTGGCAACACTGACAATTCATCCGTCCCTTTTGACTTGCTTATTCAGTTGTTATGTGGATGAATATCTATATTTTCAGCCATAATTTCTTACATTGTTAGTCACAAACACAGGGGAAACACAAGGACAGAGCAGCAACAGAAATGTACGAGAACAGTTTTGGGAAACTAAAAGTTCTGTAAACTTATAGATCTTACTGGTATTTGCATAGTTGTGCTGTTGCTTTTAGGCTCCTGTATGGTTGCTAAAATTTGTAGTAATATGTGTGGAATTCTGAGTGCAATGTTGTATTGTTTTTCCTGTTAGCTCATATGGCCATATCTATCTATCTATCTATCTATCTATCTATCTATCTATCTATCTATCTACCTATTTATCTATAATCTATCATCTATCATCATCATCATTTATATCTATCAATCTATCATCTATCATCTATCTATATCCATCTATCCTTTATCTATATCTATCTATCTATCCATCATCTATCTATCTGCCTATGTATCTATCTCTACAGATATAAATACATAGATATATAGGCCTCACATGTAGCATACATTGATCTCTTGAGAGTCTATTGAGAAGAACTATCAAGCAATCAATTGATGCTTGCATATCAGTAAGCTGACCTCATACTAACCTGGTTTGAATAAGTTGACAGCATAAAGTGTCAACAGCTCATGTTCTGATGAATCACTTTAGGCAGGGAAGAAAATAAATTACCTTTCATATGAGTTGATGAGTTTGAGATATGTAAAAGAACTGGTTTTCTTCTCAGAAAGGGTCCATTATAATATTTGAATCATAATAAAAATGAAATCCTAGAGAAAGAAGATTAATGATAATCTAGTCAAGTAAAATTAAATCCTTCAGAAAAATGAAAGAATGGGGGTAATTTTATGGATGTGGTGGCTGAAAACTCTCCTGCTTTGTATTATCAGTATAGCATGGTTGTAGTATTGACTCGTATGCTGCTTGATACCTGAGAAAAATGACATTTTGAAAAAAAAAGACAAAATCCAAACACAGAACCAGTTAAGTGTTAATGTGCCATTTGTTAACTTTTTTTAAAATTTAGTTTTGTCCTTGTAAATTAGTGGGTCAAGATGGAAGCCCATCACTCAAAAATTATTTCCTTTAGTTTATTTAACTTTCTTTTTTTGAAGAATATTAGTTCTTGGTATATGTGTGGTGGGTATGTATGTGTGTGTGTAAAAATTTATTTGTAATTTTAAGTTTTTCTAGTACATATTTTATGGTATCATTTAAATTTTGTCTTAAAAAGTTTCAATTATTATTGTGAAAACTTTATTCCTTCTTTGCAAAACAAATGGAGGAACCAGTTCATTTCAATTCATGTGTTAAATATGAAAGTTGTTCTTTCTCCATATTACTAAATTTTCATTAGTCCATGTTTCATAACTATAATGAAATGCCTGAGGAAGGCTACTTTATAAAGAGAAGACATTTACATAGCTCATGCTTTTAAATGGTAAGGGCATGGTGCTGGTGTTGGCTTAACTCTGATAAGATCCTCATAGATTGCATCTGCATTGGCAAAGAAGGTAGAGAGAGTCTTAGCAGTAAGGCTTTGGATTTTATAACAACTTGGTCTCACTAGAATTCATTGCACAAGACCAGTATTTCCATTTGTGGGAAACCCTCCAATGACCTCGGGACCTTCCCCATACCTTAGATCCTAAAGGTTCCATCATATTCCATATGGTCACAAGGTGAACCGAATTCCCAACACAAAAACCTATTGGAACAAATAGCATTAAACCATAGTTTCACTTATGTTCCTTATTGTCACATAAAACTTTTAATGTCAGGATTTATAAATAATGCAGCACCTCAGAATTATCTGAAGGTAGTTTTCAATAACAAAAGAAAATAAAGGATTAAAAATATATGGAGGAAATACATAAAAAATTATAGTCTTTCCCAAATATTTGTACAACTGAGAAATTGATTTTTGTGTTTCAACATTTTAGACAACATTTTCTCTCTGTGACACTGAATATTTGCACTTGCTCTTTGCAAAAGTTTTCAAACACTTGCAGAATATTTTTGGCTTCCTGTTTTTCATTTAAAATATATTTCTCATATACAGAAATATGTGCAGTAATACCTCTCCATAAAGAGATGGTATATAGTGTTACTAATCTGAGTTTTAAAGAAAAATTGCCTATATTATTTCTATATTCATTTATTCAACAAATACATTCCCAGCATGCAGGTATTATATAAGCATTATATAAGCATTCTGTTACATGTAAGTCACCCAGATAAGATGTGTTCAAAGTTTTGCACATGCTTATATATCTAAAAATAGATATCTAAAAATAGTGTATATATATATACATATAGATCTATATGTATATATGTATATATCTATCTATCTATATACACACATACACACACACACATACATACATACAAAAACCAATTCTATCTTCCAAAATTGGGAATATTTCCTTCTCACATGTCTGGAAATTGTAGGAAAGAGGAATGCTGACAGTTTGACATATCTCTCTATTTATCTGTCAGGATTAAGTGGTTTCTTTCCATTTACAGTGGACCCTTGAGTTGTAGTCAGCCTGACATACAAACTGAGGTTATGACTGGAATTTTAGTTTTAGCCTACAGAAAAAATCTTGGTGTGCATGCTTGTGTGTGCGTGTGTGTGTGTGTGCACCTGTATGTGTGTGAGCACACGCGTGGATGTGGGCCTGTGCTGGGGATCAAACTCATGATCTCATGCTTAAAAGGCAGGCCGAGGCACCACAGAGTTAAATTTCCAGAAAATAGTCTTGAATTAAGACCCAAATGCCAGTCACTTGTGGTTCTGGATGGTCTCAAATACAGATTCAACCCTTAAAGAGTTCTAGAAGGGAAATTACAATATCATTTCCTGTGTGGGGTTAATGAAAATATCCTGGACCAGTGTCCCTGTAGGGACACTGAAATCTAGCTGTGTACAAGAGAGAGACTTTGAAGGCTGTGTAGAGGATCCTGAGCCTTCACTGACCACTTGACTTACTACTATCAGCCCTCAGAAATGAATTCAACTAGTAAGTCAAGGGTCCACTGCAGTTCATTCTCTTTGGATTCAGTTAGTACCTCACTAGATGTGTCTTTCAAGGTCTCTCCTCAAATGCTGTCCTCTGGAATAAAATCTGGAAAACAGCAAATCTCTGGAAAACAGAGTAGCTTTTGAGCACATGGGTTTTTGTGTCATCTAGCTGTTCTTACTGATCTCAGGCTGAGTGGTTCTTCGGTATCACTGGGTGACCAGCTCTTACTTGATGTACATGGCTTGTGAAACTCATGTTTTATTATTTTAATACAGGCTTCTCATGTTTCTTTTGGACAGATTCTCCTTCTAGCTACAATTTGTTGGCCTGTTATATCATTCTCTGTATTACAAGGTGAGGTATGAGGAAGACAGGGTGAAGGGAAGGGGTAAATAAGCCTCCTGGTCTTTAGAGCCAGAAAACTTTTTATTTATTTTCTGTCAGGCAGAAGTTCCTCATATTGCATTATTGCTTCTTTATATTACTGATTACAGCCAAATATCTCTCTTGTACTATGTACAGATGAGCTAGGAAAATGTTGCATATTTATTTGTCTTGAGAAAGATTTGTTTCCAGGCCTAATATTGTCTACTACAAGCTTTACAGGCTGAATGAACTCAAACTCTTAAGATTGGGGTCTGCAGTACCACAGATGTCTTCAGAGAACGAGAAGGCAAAGGGGGCTCAGCGGCTTCCTCGCTGTCTCCCTCTGTGTGAACCGCACAGGGAGGAAGGCCCACTGCTCCTGCAGAGGGATTACTCCCAGACTTCAGCCTCCTCATCGCTCTCAGACCTTTATAACTATGCTCATCATCTTTAATTGTATTTTATTCTTCTACATCATAAATTAGTGTAGGATTATAATAAATTTTATTTCCAGCTTTTTCCTTCTATGACATTTGTCCATTTTCAGAGAGGAGGGAGAGGGTCACCTTTCTACATAATGAAGCTGTGTAGATGGGCACTCTTTTATGCCTTCTTCTAGTAATTAATTTGATTTGGGGGCAGAAAACTGAAGATTTGCAATAGACACCAAGGTCAGAATTAGAATTGTAGCATTTGAATTAGAGAGGGGCAAAAACATGTAGTCAATTGCAGACCACTGTCTGCAATTATATCTCCACTGTCCTATCCTTAGTTGCAAGGAATATGAATGAGGGGGTTTCAAGGAGGTTTTATTTTGTGGAGTGCCTTTCTTGTAAAATTTCACCTCTCTAGACAACATCAGTTGTTTTCCTAGTGGCCACAGCTTATGCAGCGGACCCTCAAATTTCAGAGTTACACTTCTCTCTAGATTCTCTGCAAATTGCTTACATTGTCCATACTGATTTTACATGTTGACATCAGACCCTTAGGACACCCTAGGACAGTCCCTGGTTGCCTAGCTTTGCTCAGTCTCTATGAAGTTTGTGAAAAACTGTGGTGATGAAAGCCAGAGTGATGATCCAGGCATTGAGTGATCTCAGACCTGAGATACTTCTGTCCTCGGAAGGAAATCTGGAAATTAGCCTAGAAAGAAGAGAAAAATGGTCAAGTCAGATCCCTTATCAAATGCGTGTTTTGTGTAAAACCAAAATAAACCATAAAAATAATAGCCAGTTATCAGATGCTTGTTTTGTACCATCCCATCCCTGAAACAAGCCCACTTAACCATTGTAATTTGGCCTTGTAGTGGTTTTGTTTTTAGCTCTAAAATTTTTATCTTTCCAAAATCAGACTGTTATTCTTTATTGTTTGTATAACAATCTAAATGAAATTTTATGCTTATAAAAATTTTCTTTCTGCTGGGTGTGGTGATTCACCGCTGTAATCCCAGCTCTCAGGAGGTAGAGGCAGGAGAATTGCTGAGTCGGAGGTTTGCCTGGGCTACATAGTGAGCTCAAGTCCAGTCCCACTACAAAGTGGGACCTTGTCTCAAAAAAAAAATTATTTTTCTTTCTAATGTTTTTTTGTCCACAGCTGAAGGTAAATAAGAATAATAGTTGAATAATGCATGCTCACAGAATTCATAAAGGGAAGAATGTTTATAACAGAACTGAAAATCAATGCATCAAACTCTACATATATTAAAACACTCAAACTCATACTACATTATTATTTTAATTACTGTGGCATTTGAAAGCTGGTAGGATGTCTTAAGCCCTTCTGAACTATATGATCTGAGAATATCAAATGATTATTATTTTTAAATTTTTGTCTCTAGTTATTCCAGGAATAAAAGGAATGGCATCATGCAAATAAGCCTGAATAACTCACTAATAGATCACAAATCACTGAATGCTGTCCATCTGCCATATTTCAGTGAAGATTCATCTCCTTTGAGATTGGCAAACTTCTCCAAGAAAGTTCAAAGTATTTGCAAGTCTTAGAACTCTGAATTGATAGCACAAATCAAGGAAAGCTCATTATGAGTGTGTGGGATCCCAATTCCCCAAACAGAGGGGAGTTAATGCCAAGGTACTGATGGCTGCATCATACAAATATATCTTAAAATATAAAGAATTAGTTAGACAAAAACTGACTTAGATGAAATCAGCCCTTTGTTGGAGGGTCCTAAATTTCCCAAACAATTTTTCAGACTTTCGCTGTGCTTCGTATAAGGAGACACTCATCATTTTGTTAAGACAAAAACACCTTTTGAACCTCTTTAGTCCCTCTGTCAACTTATTTTGTAGATCTGCATGAGTAGGATGATGGGAGCCATTCGTATAACCCAAACCCACCTGGATTGGTCCAGCCTGCTCCCCTGTGACCACAAAACCCTGTCTTCTACTAACTTCTGCAAAACCCAGTGGAAAAACAATGGGAAAAGAGCTGAGCGATTCAGGAAAAAGTCATACAGATTCTGTGTCATAAATATGAATCTAGTGCACCAGCTGGTGAGGAGCAGGGGTAAGCTAAAAATAATCCTGTATATTTTTAAGTAGTGAAAGCCAAGGCATGTCAGTAAATAGTCACATTCAGCTTAACATTTATTAAGTGCCTACTGAACACTGGAGTCTTTGCTAAGAACTTCCCATGCATCAGCTTTTCTCATCTTCATAATAGCTCTATGAACCGAGAAAAGGTGTGGTTTTTTTTCTTACAGAGGACACTGAAGTGTCTAGAGATTCGACGCCAGGTTTCCAAGTCTCACAGCTGGTAAGCATAACTAAATTTAGAATTAGAGTAAACAAACAAACAAACAAACAACTCTGCCATAGGTATTGTTTACCTAGAAGCAGATCATGAGCCAAGACTATAAGTCTAAGCTATTTTGCAGGACATGTTTCCACGAGAAACCAATAAAAGAACAAGGAAGTGTGACAGGGACAAGCAGTAACCAGGCAAGCACACACCTTAGATTTTTGGTTTTTCATTGGAGCAAAGCCACTCAGATTCCCTGCTCCCACCTCAGTTAGTCCTATTGGCCCAGGCACTTCCAGTCTCCATAGTGAGCCACTTAGGTAGGAGCAGTCAGCAGCAAAGTAAGGAGGAAAAAAAAAAAAGATAGGTACATGAGCCAGATTAAAGAGCATCACCAAGTTCTCTGCAAACTCTAAGACTTGGGTTTCTTCTGGCATTTTTAGTATAACTCAGAATAAAAACCTTTCATCAAACCATGGAATAAAAATGTACTGTGAAAAAGGTAGGTGAGGCAAGATAAATATAGGGAAGAGCAAATATAACAAAGAGCATCTCTGAGGATCGCACAGTTATGCAACTGCTTTTGTTCTAACAGAAAAATAAAAACCTGCATATGATGTATAATTTCCACAGAGCACGTGTGCTATGCAATGCTTTCCTTAAGCCTACCTGGGGCTTACAGAGAAAGGAGACAATTTTTGTTTTGTTTTGTTTACTCTTCTAATTTCACATTTTTATTAAAGTATATGCATTTTATGCATGGAGAAAAATTTGTTAGTGTAATAAGTTAAGGAGGACCAATTCAGTATCTAATAAAAAGTGATCACTAGTACTTACATCTTGATCGTTTTGTAAAACGTTTCTTTCATCTTATTTTTCTTTCTGTAACTTATCTTGATTTCTATGTGTATGTTGTTTCCTAGATAATAGTTGAAACAAAGATCTTTACTCAGATGAGCTGTCTGTACTTTTCATGCTGATTACTACATTTTTATTCATGTACTTACTCCAAGGCTTGTGTTTTGTCCAGGGAGTTGTCATCTTGCCTTCTTTTCTCATTTGTCCCAGGAGCGACTGTAGGCTATGAACTGGTGAGAAGTCTTGTGTCCTGGTGACAGGACACAAAGTGCACTAGGAATCAGAAAGTTAACTTCAGTCAGTTATGGACTTGCCATTGAAAACGCTAATAGGATTTGCTCAGAAGGACTAAACATTGTAAGACTTGAGCTCTGAGCAGTGTTCCATTTAGTTAATTTAGCAAATAATATAGTAATGTTATTAGAACGATAACTTTCTCTCTTCCCCAAGGACAGATGGTAATGCCTCTGTCTTTGTCCCGTTGTGTCCTCAGTTTCTATGTCATCTATAGTCTTTCTTATTCGCTGATCCTTTTCACAGCTGATCCCATTTCCCACCCTTCTCATCTTTAAAAGAAGCACTCCTGTTTTCACTAAACTTTATTCTATAGAAATTCTCTCTTATAGTTGTTCAAAGACACACGAATAAAACACTTCAACTGACTTTCCAAAACCCTCTGTTCTTATTCCATTCTTTGCTTTAAGAACAAGAAGATTTGCTCTCTTCCAACGCATCTGTAACAAGCTAATCATAATGGCCAGTTGGATCAAAAATAGCTTTCCCTTCTGGTACTGTTCCTTCTCTGACTTGTGCTCATTGAGTGACGTTATCATTATGTATTTGTGGAGTGTGGGTCTATAGTTTCTGTATTTTGAAAAGAAACAGAAAGAAGCCTGAAATATCTTCCCTTCCCTTTAGAAAAGTGTTCATTTTCTGCCACAGAAGCTCTTGTTTTAGTGGCTTTGATGTCTCTCCTCCGTGGCTTTCACAGAGATTCTCTTTTATGGGGAAGAGCCTAAGATTGAGAGTGCACTAGGGATTGCAATCATCCTTGCTGGTCAAGTGTCTGAAACTCTGCCTATATAAAAGGAAGAGAGAGAGGTTTTACTTTAAAAAATCAGTACATTTCATGAAATAGAATTGTCACACTAATCAGACAGGCAGATTCCAAAGTTTCGGTGACTCCAAGAAAGGTGATAATGTCTACTTTGAGATCAGTGACATAAAAATGTGACATCTCATAAATTGAATATAAAATGCTCAAATTAAGATGCATTAGCATCACAATTATATTTTAAGCCATATGAAGCATTAAATTGAGAAGAATTACTTACTGGAGAGAACTTGAGAAACATCAGGGATTTGAAAAGATATTTATCATCATAAATACAATCCTTATCATATGATAGTGATCACTTCCTTTTTCTCTCCTTTCTCTCCCCACCCCTTCCCATTCATATATTTATTGGTCCTGTTTCTTTCATCATGTTTTAATTTTGAAGATATTTGCAGCACATAACATTTTCATTCTTTTGCTTGAGCAGGTTCATGTACTTGCACATCCTAATTCTCCTCTTTTGCCTCTACTCCCTCACTCTCCTTCCACCACTTGATCTCCTTTGCCTTTGAGAAAGACCTATATCCCTCTGCCATAATCTGATAAAAAGAAAAAAATACTTCATAAGCATTTTAAATGTTAAAATTTCCTACATTTCTTTCTGTGTGGAAAAAACTATGTTTTATTCTTACATTGAGAGCTCTCTATCACTCTTTCAAAATTATCACCTCTCATTGTTTGGAACTGCCTAGGCTACTTTGTTCCTTTGAGCAGAACTCACCACAAAGATTTGAAGAAAGTTTCAGATATGATGCATTAAATAAACCATGGAGTCATAATTCCTTTTCATAGAGATAATATATAAATATATTTAATAAAATGGAATCAAAAGTAAAACAGTACCACTGTGTTGTCTTGATGTGACATCTGAAATGACTCAAATTGAATTTTATAAGCAGGTTGTACAAAGGAGAAACCCAAAGCAATATTTTTTTCCTGAAGATAATAGTGGTCAGTGTCATGTATGTGGGCTAAAGACAGCATCAGAAATGAACTAGTATTAGACAGAGCTGGACTTTTATGTGCATGATTCATATCTTTTATTCTTTTCCCCATTGCTCAAGCTTTAGATGCATTTCTGGTCCTTAGCTCACCTTTTATTTCCAAGACCAGTGAAGATTTCTGAGCTTCATACTATCTCTTTCGTAGAGTTATTACAATCTCCCCAACTATGTGGCTAGCTTCATAATCTGTGATTTCAGATAAAACCAATCCTAAACAGAGCCATCTGTCTATTTTACCTGACTGTGAACAAGTACATTTCAAGCATTTAAGATATGTGAAAGGAATAAAAACATAAAAACTTCCTAATGCATATGGAAATGACTTTGATTCTTCTGGGAAAAGGTAGATTGAAAAATTATACTCAACAGACTTTGATTTAAAATACATTATTGGAGTAGGTGAGTTAGACATCTTTTATAATGATCAATGATACCTAACCACAAGAATATTTAGTAATTTTTAGATTAGTCAATGTTTCCACACCAAAAAGAGCTACTTAGTAAAAACAAAACAAAACAAAACAAAAACAATTAGACTTCAGTTTTCTCAGTTAATTGTATACACAATGAAAAGTCACTTTAAAAAACAACTGGTGTAGAAACACTAAGAAATAATTCATGAAACACACAATTCTTAGTGTTTATATAGAAGTTTAAGACCCTACTACCAAAAATGAGTTGCTTTAATAAAGAGTTGTAGATAAAATTGTTTCTCTCTTTTCTTTTTTCTTTTTTTGGCAGTATGGGAATCAAAGTTGGGTCCTTGAACTTCCAAGGTAGGTGTGGTACCATTTAAGCTTAATCCTCTCCTCTAAAATTCTTTCTATTAACAGTTTTTAAATAAAAAACTGTCTTCTTTATCTATGTATCTATCACTCATCTATGCTATCTGACTTGGCTCAATTATTTTGTAGGGAAAAACCTAAGGCTATGTAATTTAGTATATGTGCTGCCGAAGCAAGCACGGGGCTATGTAATTTAAAGAAGAAATTACTGGGCCTTTTCTCAGTGGACAGTTCTGAAGCAGAGTTGTTGGACATTATCTGTCCTATAGAAACAAACATGGTTACCTTTCACTAGCCTATGATAGAGTTCTACAGAGAAAATTATTAACTTATAGAAACTTTATGGTAATAGAAATATTTTCTCTTTTCATATTACAAATGATTCCAATGGAGAAGAGAGTAGAGACTATGTAAATAAAAACCTCATTTGAAGCAGTCCTAATATAGCACTTGTGCCCTCATGAATATTTTGATATGCTTTTATTTTATCAGTTATACCTAATAATTTTAAAGAAAATTATCTGTTAACAGCAGTCACAAAGGGCTAAATGTCCTTTTTTCTATTTCTTATTAAGAATTAAAATGATTCTGAACAGTGAGCAACAATATGAGTAGAAGTAGAATCTTTGAGAGTACTTGGGTAATTTTACTTTTTGTAGAAAACCAGAAATAGGTGGGGGTATGGGTGAAGAAGGGATGGTGCCAAAAGTATTATGGAAACTTGGAGCAAAGAGCCAATTTTGTGTTACACAAACACACACACACACATGTTTATGGGGGCAGCACATAGATATCTTTGTAAAAGAAGGAAAATGGGGAAGGAGAGGAGGGAGAGAAGAATGACTATTTCTTCTCCTGAAACACTTGCTTTGCCCTTTATTTGTTTATTGACTCCGTATTTCTTATAGGATGTTATTGTTTTGGGTTTTTTCCTATAATACATCTTAAAGAATGCCTGAAGTTCATGCAGCAGATAAGTTATTTGGGAATGCTATCAGTTTCATTTCTTTCAAAAGAAAATAATCCCCAAATTGATTTTATCAGTACATATCTTATGCAGACATGGAAAATATCACATTTTCCTCATAAGTATGTATAACTATTATATGTTAACCAAAATTAAAAAAATGTTTAGGGGAAATAAAATGTTAATTACCCTGATTTGATCATTATACATTGATCTGGAGTGAAATTGTGACACTGAGTCCCATAAATTATAAATAGAATTAAAAATACATTTTCTCTTAAGCTTCCTATTCATTTTTCTTATTAATTGCCTTCTGGAAATTCAATTTGTACTATAATGCTAATTTAAATTCTGAGTCTAGAAATACTTTATCAGTTAATTTTTTAAAAAATCTGTCTTTCTAGAATATATATTTATCACCTTTCTGTGCAGTTCAAGTTAATCTCACAATTGTGTCTGCTATTCCTTCATCCATCTATACCCCATATTAAGTGGAACATCAACTGCTTTTTAAATTGCTTGCCAAATGATATGGTGATTTTCTCTAAGCTACCAGGGTAGATGCTGGGAAGCCTTGTGAGCTGTTACTAAGATAAAACCTGTGGTTAGAGAGTAAGGGCAAAGAGCTAACCATGAAAGAAGTAAGTGATAGAAGTGTGGTTAATGTTTCCAAGAGCAAGCCAGGGTTGTAGTTATGCATGGGAAGAGAGGATACACTAACAAGACCGCATTGGTTATGCCCTGTCCATTCAGCCTGGTCCTGAAATAACATTTGGTCATCTTCTGTTTCTTTTCTTAGAAGGTTGGCATCCCGTGATGTGCCTTCATAGATGACTACAAACCTGCCCAAGGAATACAGAGGTGAGAAGGATTCATATGTCCTCTGTCCTAAGAACAAAGGAATCAGGACCTCACACCCATCTCAGATGTATTGCTTTAAAAGTCCAATGTGCAAATAAAGGAGTAGAGATACAACTGGGAAGAGGTATTGTGCAGTGAGGCTCATTCATACTTCTTTGCCCCTTCCTTAGGAGAATTTATTTGCAGAATTCATTCCCAAACATGTAGTGTCATACCTAGTTCAAACTGCAAACACAAATCAAAGAATATTTGGAAACAATGTCTTCTTTACAAGGGAGTCCTCTGCTCTCAGGCTTGGACTGGAAGGATCCACTTGGTTGTTCAAGTTTTATTTAATCTTCTGTCTGTTGCATGATTCATCTTTTGAGCTTGATGTTTCTCTCATTGCTGGAACCCTGGTATCTGCAGTCTTCTTTGACCTATTACTCTGAAGATCAAGTAGACACCAGCTTATTCAGCCACATACACTCAGGAATGGTAGCTTAAGATATAAAAATGATAGTCTTTACTTTACCAAGAATAGTCAAATAACTGAATGAGAATACCATTTTTGACTAAAATTGTTCAGACCTGATCAAGTTTTGCAAAAACAGGTTTTCATTAAAGAATTTCAGATTTACAGAAAAATATAAGCATACCTATATACATATATACATACACACACTCACACAAACACAAGATCATTTGAGAGAATCTTGCTGTGAATATCATTACACTTTCCTTATGAGAATAAGGTCACACTTCTATAATGCAAGAAGCAAATCAAGAAACACCATTATATATACTATTATTTAATATAAAGACTTAATAAGCACCTTTTCATGTTTTTTTAAATTCAAGTTTCACATTAGATTTCACATTGCATTTAGCAGTCCTGCTGTTACAGTCTCCCTAATTATAGATCATTTCAACTCTTCTTTGAATCTAGGAATTCTTAAGGAGTACAGGCCAAGTGTCTTGTGTGAATTTCCTTAGTTTGTGTCCATGTGTAGTTTGTACTGTGTGATTAGACTTAGGAAATGATTTTTTGGCACAAATTCTACGTGAGTCATGAATTCTAAGCACAACACACTTGGAAGTTTATGGTGCTATTTGGATTGGTTGTTAGTAATATTGACTTTGATATATTGTTAGAAATGGGTATAGAAACTTCATTCCACCTTATTAATAAGTTTTATATGGTATATTCTATAAATATGTAAAGAGACACTCTTGGTCACTTGGAAGTATTTTCTTTCTTCACCAATATTTTAGCCAGTTGGCTTAATATGCACTAGTTATTCTTACTGGAATAAACTATTACCATAATTGTTGAAAATTATTATTATTATTTTTTTTGAGGCAGGGTCTCGCTTTGTAGTTCAGGCTGGCCCTGAGCTCACTATGTAGCCCAGGCAAGCCTGGAACTCAGCAATCCTCCTGCCTCTGCCTCCCGAGTGCTGGGATTACAGGCGTGAGCCACCACGCCCAGCACTGTGGTATGTGGTATTGATGGCTGGTGGGCGTGAGTCACCACGCCCAGCATTGTATGTGGCTACCAGGATCAAACTCAGGGCCTTGCGCTTGTGAGGCAGGCGCTGGAACCACTGAGCTAAATCTCTGGCCCTGAAAATTATGATTTTTATAGCCCTTTCATTTCTTTTACATAAATTGAGAACTTTAAAGTTTTCCATTTTCCCTTTCCCTCTTTCTTTTCATGTTGCGCTCCCTCCTAAGATATTTTACTATCAGTTTGTACTCAAGTCAGTGTATTATATCACAGTATGATAATTCTTCATTTTAATGTTTCAGTCTTTTCAACTTGGTGAGTAGAATTTTGATTTGTCAAACTGGCAATTTCTACATCTTCTGTTTTAAATATGTACTGTTATTCACTGTTTCCATTTTTTAATTGAATTCTTTATTGGCACATTTTATATACAGCTCACAATCACAGTCAACATTGGGGAATTTGTACCAGTATATGACACAAGTTCACTCTTGTTTTTACCCATATCTTTACCCACCCACAACCTCCCACCCCTTATATACATGCTATTTCTTTTTCTTTCAAAATCATATTTATTCTTTCCCCTCATTACGTTCCCACACCACATTCCTTTTGAATATTTCCTATTTTACAAAATATATCATATATTCTAGAACTCATTTACATCTACAGGTTCTCATACCAGAGAAAAGATATGGTATTTACTGTTTCTATTTTTAATAGCAGTTTGTAATCTTCTTTTGCCCTAACAAGAAAAATTAAAAGACTTCAAATAACTACTTGTACTTTATTAATATGTGAAAGCTGCCTGATGTCCCATTGCAAACATCTGGTTAAACTGGATTAGGGAATATGACTTAGGCTTAAGGGCAACCTGGAAACTTGTACCCCTTACATTAAATATAGAATATAATTCATTTAGATAAAATAAAATATTCTGAGAAAAATAACCTTCCCCACTTTTCCCCTGTGATCTGGTAGAAGGCAAAATTCTTTCTCATGGAGAAATAAATCATCTAATGTTCTAATGCTTTATTAGTGAAATTTATTTCCAGGGGATTCTCTCCAGCACTAGAGAACAGAATATATTTTATGGAGTGAGTGCTGTTACAGAGTAAGTTTCAGATTCTCCACTTAGTGTAACTTTTATATTCAAATGAAATATGCTTAGCATGAGCACCTTAGCCTCTTCTGTATGTAACACTGTTTTGTAGAGTGCTAGACAATTATATAGGATAGAAGTCCCAGTAAGTAGTTGCTTTACTTTTTTGTGATGTGAGAATAAACCAATCAGTAGTAAAGCAATGAAGGGAAAGAAAAAAAATTGAAGATAAAAAGAAACAAAAATGGAGAAAATCTAATCTAATGTATCTGGGGTGGGGGGCGCTGGAGGGAGGGCAGGGGAATGGGAGAAATTAAGAATCAAGGTACATCATGTACAGGTACTAATTCTCAAAGATAAATGTGATCATAATATATACCTAAAGTTTACCAATAAACTCTATCAAAAACATTCAGTTATTTATAATCTGTAGTAGACATTTGATTTCTTCTCTTATGTAACATATTATTAGAATTCCACCTATATATGAACTTGAGATTCTATTGACAGTAACTACTTTGATAGTTCTCTGAGCAGTTCAGATAAGAAAAAATTTGGCAAAAATGGATTTGGTTATTTTCCTCTATATCCACTATATAGTGTGCTTGTATATATCCAGGTACTTAATCCAGGTATTTAGTTAGTTTTTTATTTATGTAAGGCTGGGAATTGAACCTAGAGCCTTATGCATGCTAGACATGTCCTGTATGACCAAATGCCACAACAATGCCATTCAAATATTTTTAGTGTACCCTCCAGAAATATATACACTTGAAATTATAAATCATTGTCTCTATACTTATGCATTTATATGTCGACAAAAGTCATATGCCTCGGTCACTTTTACAACATGTAAATAGAATATGTTTTAACCTACTGTATTTTTAATTGAATTCTTTAATGGTGCATTTTATATACAATGGATTAGAGACTTAAACCTTAAAACAGAAACAATAAACCTTCTGCAAAACAGGTTAGGTAGGGCCAGAGGGTTAGCTCAGTGGTTCCGGCACCTGCCTCACAAGCTCAAGGACCTGAGTTCGATCCCCGGAAACCACATATAATGCTGGGCGTGGAGACTCACACCCACCAACAATCAACACCACATACCACAGTGCCGGGCGTGGTGGCTCACGCCCGTAATCCCAGCACT
>PVIC010041821.1:0-16052 GCA_004025085.1 Thryonomys swinderianus | reverse complement strand
TTTTGAGACAGGGTCTCACTTTGTAGTTCAGGCTGGCCCTGAGCTCACTATGTAGCCCAGGCAAGTCTCAAACTCAGCAATCCTCCTGTCTCTGCCTCCCGAGTGCTGGGATGACAGGTGTGAGCCACCACACCCAGCTCTGTGGTATGTGGTATTGATTGCTGGTGGGCATGAGTCTTCACACTCAGCATTGTATGTGGTTACCGGGGATTGAACTCAGGACCTTGCGCTTGTGAGGCAGGCGCTGGAACCACTGAGCTAACCCTCCGGCCCTTTTTTCCCATTTCTTCTCACACACTGAATTCTCATCTTTCCTAAATTTTCAAAGAGGAAGTTAAAGTTTATCTCCCAAATAGAGACAAACAATTATATTATTCAACTATATTATTAACTACTACATTATTGTATTATTCACCAAACAACTATAGTAATTGCCAAGATCTGCATTTTTGAATTTGTATTTTCTAGAAACATCTTTCCTTAACCTTGCTTTTCCCTATCAAACCCCTCCCCGCCATCTTGGCTTCCTCTTGTGGCTGAGTCCTCTTTCTAACTTCTGGCTCACATCACTCTGTGAACCTCTTCCCTCTTATTCCTGTCCTGTGTCATACAGAATCTTATTTCCATGCACATTACTGGATTCAGGAACTGTTTCTCGGGCTTCCTCCTTTTCCAGCCCCTGAAACATTCCAGTGTTTCTCAGGCTCTTTTCTCCGAGCAGTTGGAGTTAGTCCTGGCGGTCCTCAGAAGGACTTTGGAAGTCAACATTTTGATGCTTACTCCAGGACTTTCAGAGCTATATGTTCTTTTCCAAACTTATCACCATGTCAAAGCCTTTAATCTTACCTCTGTCCTAGAAGTAGAGATAGACCACTCCTTAAAGATGGCAATGGTATCTCCTGGAAAGGTAAAGTCCTTACCTGTATCTAGCAAGGTGCTTTCACTTAATCAGCATGCCATAAAATATTAACTGATAGTGATGACAATGATAACAATGACTTCCACTCACAATTATAAAAATAGACTATGGAAAACCCCAAGATACAATTATTTATCTACTTTTTGAACCCCTAGTTTTGATTGCCTTGTGGTTCAACCATGCATCTAATTATCTAAGCTTCTGAGGATGGAATTTCCATGTTCTTGTGATTTAATATAACTTTGAATGCATTTTTTTAAAGTTCAAGTTGACAAAATATGTCCATTTATCACCCTGAATAATGAGCTACTCAAGTACAAAGGTAACTGGAAAAATGAGGTTAGAAGGGGAGGTCATAAGGAAAGGAGAGATTATTCTATGATTGGTGCAAACATAAGATTTCTCCCCAGTACCAGAAGAAAAAACTTTAAAAAATGACATCATGGGCCGGAGGATTAGCTCAGTGGTCCCAGCACCTGCCTCACAAGCACAAGGTCCTGAGCTCGATCCCCGGAAACCACATACAATGCTGGGCATGGAGACTCACGCCCACCAGCCATCAATACCACATACCACGGTGCTGGGCTTGGTGGCTCATGCCTGTCATCCCAGCACTCAGGAGGCAGAGACAGGATTGCTGAGTTCGAAGCTTGCCTGGACTACATAGTGAGCTCAGAGCCAGCTCAAACTACAAAGCGAGACCCTGTCTCAAAAAAAAAATAAAATGACATCATGTGGAATACTTTGATAGCCTGACAATTATACATAGAGGAATTGATTATTTTCATATTAAATGGTTACTTTGTTGAGACAACATTTTCTAATATCAGAATTACAGAGTGTGCACTTTACAGAGATATGATAATGGGAAACTTCGACTACTTTCTTCTTACCATGTGTGAACCCTGCTGATAGGCCCCAAGTGGGCATGATCTCAGAGCACCATGATGCCTCTCTCTGCCCAGACTCTCCCACACTGCAAATTCTGTCAGTTCAACTGTAAACCTAGCTGCTGATGTCTCCAAGAGTTATCTGTTAGCCTGATGGTTCATTCATCAGCTTTGGAGCAAGCAAAAGAGAGAAACAAAAATATTTCCTTTGTCTTCTGGATTTTCTGCCTTGTTCTTTTGAAGATTCCTGACTATCATCCCCATGAAACTACCTTCTCAGAGCATGTGCATGTGTGTTTGAGGTCAGTTGGCCTTAAATTCTTTTGAGAATTCTGTCTGGCATGTCATATAATGGACTTCAGAGTACAAATGCTGGCTTCACTTTGTGATAACTGCAGTCCTTGAGAAATTATATAAGTTCTGAGAGGTTCAGTCATTTCATGTGGGAAGTGGAATAATTAGTTATCTAGGGTTCACTGGTTATAAATCAGTCAAAAGCATTGATTACCTATGTTATAATTCATAAGGCTTTTCTGCATTTATTTTATAAAATAAATGGAAGTATTTGGTATCATATAGATAAAAGATTTTTTTTTTTTTTGAGACAGGGTCTTGCTTTGTAGTTCGGGCTGGCTCTGAGCTCACTATGTAGCCTATGCAAGCTTCGAACTCAGCAATCCTCCTGTCTCTGCCTCCCGAGTGTTGGGATTACAGGCGTGAGCTACCACACCTGGCTGTTTTTTTTTTTTAACTGAACATGTTGACACATATTTCACCTTCTTTTTTTTGGCAGTACCAGGGATTGAACTCAGGCCCTTGTGCTTACAAGGTAGGTGCGGGGCCACTTGAGCCAAATCCCTGGTCCTATATTTCAAATTGGATAATTCAATTGATCAACTGAGGCTTCTGGTCCCATCATTCATAACTCACACCTGTGTATGTGTGTGATGATATGTCTGTGCTCAGTGTGCATTTATAACATTACCCTACTTGTCTTGCCTTTGAAGTAGGGCAGCCAGGTAGGGATGATGAGAGCTAATTTTTATGGACGAGGAAACAGAGATCATAGAAGAAAAAGAGTTGCCAAAGTTCACAAAGCCAACAAGGGATGAACCAGAATTAGAATAATCCTCCTCAACTCCAAGATTAGGACTGGAGCAACTCTCGAGAGATGCATGGAATGTCCACACCAGAGAGCCTTCCAGGTGTAACCCAGTCACCTGCTCAGGCTTCCCGTCCTTCTTTTCCTTTACCAACCCCCTCAGGTAAAAGTAAACTGAAGATGTGTGTGTGTGTGTGTGTGTGTGTGTGTGTGTGTGTGTAGCACATACTTCCTAATAGCTACTGGCACGAAGGGGGGCAGATACAACTGCAGGTGGCCAAGGAAGCTGGTGGTAGTCATGTTAGGATATCTCTCAAGTCTAAGATTGACAGAGCTAGAAATCCACCTAGCTCAAAATAGCTGTCTGGCAGATGGGAAATGGTGAGATAGTGCTCAAGGTCACCCAGGTCAGGAATTGAATTTTAGCCCTCCAAGTTCCATGCCTGTGTCACACAATTATGTTAGGCTCTAGTCCTTAATGTTTTCTGACTCATATGTCATAATTTTACAATCACCAAAAGTTGAAAACTATTTTCAAACAGCTATGATCTCTTGGGTCTCAGTAGGAATGCAGATCACAAGAATGTCTGCTTTATTTAGGTCATAAGGGAAAAAGTTATCCACATTTAAAGTATGACTTTGTAAATAAAAGTTAGGAAATTTGCAACAGATCTTTATATATGCTTTATATATAGTGCTGTATATATAAAGTACACTTTCAATGTGGTTTTGAAATATAATCGCTTGTATTTTTTCTCTGATTGTCTATCTCTGCCTCAATCTACACCACACACACACACACACACACACACACACCCCACCCATACTTGGTTAAGTCTTTCTTGATTGAGAATCCAAATGGTACATTACTATCACTTTTTTTTTTACCACTTCATACCTGCCCCTTATTTTATTTTTCTGGATGTCTTATGCTTCTTTTTTATTAATCAATGCATATTTTGTTAAGTGCCTGTTCTATGACCAGCAATGCTGGATGTGCAGACCAGCCAACGCTTTCAGGGGGCTGAATTGGAGTGAGTCGATAAGCACAAAGAAAATAAATAAGATTGGAGATGTAACAGTGAAGGAACCGAACAGGACTGAAGAGGGAGAGCAACGAGGTGAGTGGGGTGAGCCGAGGGGCGGACTAGCTTTGCCCGATGGTCAGGGATGTTTAGGGTAAGGCCGGAGGGTGAGGGCGGGAGCCTTCTTCCAGGCGAGGAACAGTATGTGGCAAAGGTGGTAAACATCCTGGCCCCACAGGCCCGAGGGGAGGCACTGGTTGTTAAGGAGGACATGCTGTTCCTATAGACCAGTGTCAGATGCCAGGACTCACAGTAGGTACGAGATCATGGGCAGGTTTGGAGCAGACGAGTCACAGAGCCTCTGTTTTCTTCCTTCTTCTTTTTTTTTTTTTTTTTTTTTTTGAGACAGGGTCTCGCGTTGTAGTTCAGGCTGGCCCTGAGCTCACTATGGTGCCCAGGCAAGCCACCGCGAACTCAGCAATCCTCCTGTCTCTGCCTCCCGAGTGCTGGGATTACAGGCGTGAGCCACCACGTCCAGCATTGCGGTATGCGGTGTGCGGTGTTGATTGTTGGTGGGCGTGTCTCCACGCCCAGCATTATATGTGGTTACCGGGGATCGAACTCAGGTCCTTGCGCTTGCGAGGCAGGCGCCGGAACCACTGAGCTAACCCTCCGGCCCTGTTTTCTTCCTTCTTGATGAGAACACTCAGTTCCTATGTAGAACCTGGATGACAGCAGGACAAAGGTAGATGCTGGGAACCAGACAGGAGTGAGCAGCCGCGCTAGGGCTCGGGGGAGTCATGCCGAAGCTGGCAGTGACTGAAAAGGGGCAGATTTGACTTACAAAGAGGTTTGTGTTCATGTTTGGATGAGGGGACGTAAGGATAAAGCAAGAAGACGGCTTAGATTTTAAACTGGAGAACTGGGTTTATAGCAAACACCATACACCAAGGGATTTTTCGGGATGAAGAAGTTTGTGTAGTGCATGACCTGCTAGGAGACGCCACTCTGTTAAGTTAGGAACACAGCTCATTGCGCATACAAGTCGAAATTGAGGAAGGTTTATGAACTGTGTGCAAACAGCCAGAACCCTAAGTAAGGGGAGTTCCCCAGGAAACAGGATTTAAATGGGACAAATATTTAGAATAATTATTGATTCTTTTAATTTACATTATATCTATACAATGATCCATAGGGTTTAAATAGTGTAGTAAACTATACATAACATTTGCCATGTCAAACCATTTGAACAGAAATACATTTCAAGGACATTAAGGACAGTCACACTGTGCGACCATCACCGTGAAGCATCTCCTGAGTTTTTCTTCTCCCCAAATTGAAATTCTGTTCCCTTCACCACTAATTCCCTGGTCCTTCCTTCCCCCTCATCCCTGTTGCCACTGTTGTGCTTCCTGTCTTTAAATCTGACTACCCTAGTTACTTCATGTCACTGACATTGTATAATATTTGTCTTCTTCTGTCGGTTTTTATCAATTAGTATAATGCTTCAAGGTTTATCCACATTGCATAGTGGGTCAGAAATGCTTCCTTTCTAAGGGGCCCACAATCTTTTACAGCAGCTAAAACAATTAAGTTCAGCAAGATACTTAGTCAAAGAAGAAGTGCTACCTCCTTTGAATGGCGGTGGGCAGGGAAGGGCTGGCCCAGCAGCTCCTGTGCTGAGGGCTGTGCCCACTTGGTCAGGTAGGGCTGCGAAGTCCCCCCGAGCTCCTCCACACTTGGCAAGAGTCCTCTCTGGGCAGGTCTCCCTAGAGTGACCACACAGCCTCCAGTCTAGTAGTAACTCACCCTCCTCTGTTAATCTACATCGTCCTCCGCCATTTTGAAGTATTCAGCCTGGTCTTGCTACTCTCCTCCTCCTTGGCTTAAATTGGTTTCTTGATCTCTTTGGGTCTTCATATTCAAAATAAATTATTTTTGGTGTGTGTGGGGGCTTGAGACAGGAGTTGGCTACGTACTTCAGGCTGGCCTTAAACTCAAGCTGGTCCTCCTGCCTCAGTCTCCTGAGTGCCAGTACTACAGGCACGTGCCACTGTGCCTGGCCTTAAGACTTACTCTGATGATGAATTTTAAAAATCCACATAGAAATAGAGTCTTGTTTAACTCTCTCCAGGTGGCTTTGAGTCCTTCTGTCTTTATGACAAATGAAAGTGATATTGATGGTGGTGAACCAGGGAGTCCTCAAGGAAAACCTTGGTGGAATGATGTGTCCTTGTTTCTTCTGTGTGAGGCCTCGATCAGCTTGATGAGAGGAATTCTTGGCAAATATTAGAATTAATTTTTCCTGTGTTAGCTATGGGCTGGGTTTGGTTTAAAACAAGTTATGAGGATCCTGGAGCATAAGGTCTTTCCTGTGAAAGGACAGTCCAAGGAGTTTTAAGAGGCTGGGCCCACACTGTGCTCCACACAGTTTAGCCAGAGTACCTTTGTCTTCTGAACTGACTTGTGTGAAGGCAACAGTGATGCATATCTTCCTGTGAACTAGACGTCCCAGCCTACTAAGGGACTTGATGATACGGTAAGGGACCTCTGTCTTTTGACATAGAGCAGGCAGGATAACAACCAGCTCAGCTGGGTCCACATAGTGAACAATCACAATTAGTTGAGCCTTCTTGTTCTCTAGCACAGTAGTGACAGTGTTAGCACCTGCTCTGAGTCTCTCAGAGGCGACATCCTCTTCGCCAGCAGCTTTCTTCTCAGACTAGGCCAACAGCCTCTGTTTCTTCTCTTGCTTCATTTCTGGTCTGTACTTGTGAGTACCAGGTCTGTACTTGTGAGACACCAGAACCACTGAGCTAGGTAGCCGTCTGGAGGTCCAAGGCCTGGGTAAACTGTTTAATCACCAGAGGCGCCTTCAGCTGCTTATACGGGGAGCCCTCTGCTGCTGCAGCCAGATGTAGTGGGCCCATCTGACAAAGCGGCTGAGGCCTTTCTCTCTTGGGCTTGATGTCCTGTCTGATGCCAAAGCTCCTTGGCCTCTTCTCAAACAGGGGATTTACCACCTCCTTGGTCTCCTGCTTCCTCATGACAGCAGGAGCTGGGGCCACCTTCTTCCACTTGGCCTCGTTACCTCTCCACATCTTGAGCGGCTGACAGAGAGGGTGTCAGGTATTGTATCTCAGTGATGATAAAAGTTATGGAGATAGATTTTGGCACTGAGAGTGGGCTTCTTGCTGTGAGTTAATTGACCATGTGATTTAGAAGCCTTTATAGCTTTATAGGCTGGTAAGAGAAGTTTGGAAAGTTTTAGAAATACCAGCTAGAGAAGCCCTAGAATGCTGTAGGCCAAGTTTGAGGGGAGATTTTAGTTAGAATTTAGAAGACCAGATAAAAATGCAGATGGTAAAGACAAAACTCAAAAAGTTTCAGTTGGGACCAGGGACTGGTCATAAGGGTTATTTTCTGGCAGAAAATTTGTCTACATTTTTCTTATGTCCTGAGTCTTTGTGGGAGATGGAAATCAAAGTCAGCAGAATTATTAATCTGGTGGAGAAATGTCAAAGTTCAGATTTTGGCATGGGTACTCCTGGCAGCCTTTTGCCAGTATTTTACTGAAAATCAGGGACTCAAAGCCCATTTGAAGTTTTCTATTTTCCCAGAAAGGAAGCACCTGCAAAGTTAGAGCAGAGGAAAGCTTTATTGCTAAAAAGAAGCCAAAGGCTGGAGAGTTAGCTCAGTGGTTCCAGTGCCTGCCTAGCAAGTTCAAGGTCCCTGGTTCAATCTCTACTAAACCCATACTACAGTGCTGGGCATGGTGGCTCATGCTGTAATCCCAGCACTTGGGAAGCAGAGGCAGGAGGATTGCTGAGTTCTAGGCTTGTCTGGGCTACATAGTGAGCTCAGGGCCAGTCTGAACTACAAAGGGAGACTCTGTCAAGGAGAAGGAGAAGGAGAAGGAGAAGGAGAAGGAGAAGGAGAAGGAGAAGGAGAAGGAGAAGAAGAAGGATAAGGGGATGGAGAAGAAGAAGAAGCCAAGGGCCGGAGGGTTACCTCAGTGGTTCTGGTGCCTGCCTCGCAAGCACAAGGTCCTGAGTTCGATCCCCGGTAACCACATATAATGCTGGGTATGGAGACATGCCCACCAACAATCAACGCCGCATACCACAATGCTGGACGTGGTGGCTCACGCCTGTCATCCCAGCACTCGGGAGGCAGAGACAGGAGGATTGCTGAGTTCACGGCGGCTTGCCTGGGCACCATAGTGAGCTCAGGGCCAGCCTGAACTACAAAGCGAGACCCTGTCTCAAAAAGAAAAAAGAAAAAAAAAAAAAAAGAAGAAGCCAAGTAATTTGCATCAGGATAATAAGGAAGATGGCTTATGGGCAACTGAGGGAAGATCCTACTCTTTGCAGTCTCAAGGGTGCAAAAGCAGGGCTTTGTTTTGAAAAGAGAACTCTGCTTCGTGCTGGAGAAGAGATGCCTAAGAATAAGTTCCTTAGTAGCGTGGGTGGGGGAAATAGGAAAAAATGAGGATTAAATTGTGTCATATACTGGTATAATTCTCAGTGTTGTGTGTGATCATGATGTATATATATGATGTACCAATAAAGACTCAAATTAAAGAATAAGTTCCCTGGGATTCATTTCATAGTGCTCAGGCATCTTGACACTTGAGGGTCTCTGCCACCACGATGGAAAGGATCCAGGGTACTGCTTGAGCTGGTTGCAGACCTTACATTACTCACATGGTGCTGGTTTTATGGGCATGCAGAAGGCAAGATTTCCACAGAAGCCCTGGGAATCCAGGCAATGTGCCCCTCAGAAGGTAGTGCATGAAGCTGTAACAGCAAAGCTCAAAGTGCAGTGAAGATCCCAGGAAGCTGGAGATGCCAGAAACATTGGACATTTGCTGAGGAAAGCTGCAGGTAGTGAGAGAAGCAGCCCTAAGAGAGGGACATTGAGGGCTGCAATGTAGAGTGACACAGGTGGGGGCTGCCCAAGGCCCTTGGAGGTCATGTCTTTCTACAACCTGCCTTAGTTGCTGAGCATGAAGCTGCAGGTCTAACACGTGCCCTGCTGGGTCTCAGTCTTGTCTCGGTCCCATTCCTTTCTAACCTCTTACTTTGAGAAGAGAACCCTTTCACATTGGAAATATTTACCCTGTTTCCTTTGATGTCAGCAGCATTTAATTTTCTTTTTTATTTTTACAGGGGCTCAGACCTAAAGGGTTGCTCTGAGTCTCAGAAAACTTGTTTTTTAAAAATTGATTTTATTTGTACATCTTATAAATACCTTAGGATCACATTCAGTATTGAGAATTTGTACCTGTACATGAGTCATCTTGACTCTCATTCTTTTCCCATTCCCCTGCCTACAGTCCCCACCCCTCTCTACATAAGCTTCATTTCCTTTTACCATCAAATTTTTTCTTTCCCTTCTTCACTTTTCCCTACTCCCTTTACTTTTTCCCTTTGAACATTTTCTTTCTATTTCATAATTATCTATCATACTTTTTAGAACCCCTTTATGCCTTCGTTTCTCATGTCAGAGAAATGATATGGTATTTACACATCTGTGTCCTATTTATTTCACGTGTGAGTATGTCTTCAAGGTACATCCATTTGAGTTTAAATGCCTCTAGTTTATCATTCTTTATGCCTGAGTAAAACTCCATTTTATATATTAAAAAAACAAAGCCAGAAACATCTTTATCCAGTTGAGAGAAAATTTAGACTTGGCCTTTTCAGCAGTGTTGAAACTGGTAAGATTTTGGTGACTCAGACATGGACTAAGTATGTTTCATTAAAAAAGATAGACATGAGTCATTTGGGGACCAGGGACAGAATACAATCATTTAGATTAAAAATAGAGACTCCCAACTCTCATCCTCTTAGAAGGCTTTCCTGAAGCTGATTGGATCGTGAAGGTGCCATCACTGAATGTGCCATTTGGAATTGGGGTCTCGTTGAAAGAGGCGGGTGACGGCAGGTGTGACCCGGAGGGTGTATTCCCCTCCTGCAGCCTCCTTTCTCTCTCTACTTCCCAGCTGCCATGATGTGAGCAGCTTTTCTCCTTCAGGCCTCTTACCTCTGCCTTGGAACCTGGCGAACACAGACTGAAGTTCCCACAATTATAAGACAAAATTAGCTTCTCTTCTTTTCAGCACTGTTTGTGTCTCAGTGCTGAGAAAAGTGACTAAGACAGTAAAGAAGCTTATGAGCACTTGAATGTAATATGACGGAGTGTACACAGAGCCACATGGGCGCGCACATCCACACAGAAAAATAATGAGCAGTTAAAAAAGAAAAGGCGGGTTCAGAAAGTCAAATAAATCTGCACCCAAAGTGGTATCCTTCAACAAATTCCTATATTCCCAGAAGTGGCAGGACAATGAAAAAGAAAAGAAAGATGATCTTTGATATGAACAGTTAACTATACTTCTCTTTTGGAGATAGGTCCTGAGGTATACGTGGATAAAATAATATGGTCTGTAGGATTGGCTTCAAAGTTACCCAGGGGGAGAGAAGTTGAGGGAGGGTGTGGGTGAAACAGGACTGGTTGTGAGCTCGTCCTTCTTCTTTTTTTTTTTTTTTGGCGGTACTGGGGATCAAACTCGGGCCTGTATGCTTCCAAGGTAGATATGGTACCAGTTGAGCTAAATCCCTGGCCCTATTACAGTAATTTCTTGATTTTTAAAGTTTTCCTTAATAAAAAGATTCTTTGAGCCAGTTGCTTATTTGTTTTTCCAGTTTGCAGAAAAAGCTAAATGAGGCCATGTCTGAATTTACTGGGAAATGAGGTGCTGGAAAGTACTAGAGGATTCCAGAGCAATGTGTGGCTGTGGAGGTGGAGCAGGGTGCCTTGGCAAGGTGTGATTGAAGGGGAACCGGGAGTCAGGGATATTATATTAAGGCATCAGCAGCACTCATCTGAGGGAACGGGTAGCCAAGTATGAGGCAAAAAGGAATCTAACATGTTGAAACCTGGCAAGGGATCCTAGGTTGCCTGATGTCATATCTGCTCCTATGAAGGTGTTGGGTTTTGTTGTTGTTGTTGTTGTTTTGTTTTTGTTTTTGTTTTTGTTTTTGCTTTTTGAGACAGGGTCTCGCTTTGTAGTTCAGGCTGGCCCTGAGCTCACTATGGTGCCCAGGCAAGCCGCCGCGAACTCAGAAATCCTCCTGTCTCTGCCTCCCGAGTGCTGGGATTACAGGCGTGAGCCAACATGTCTGGCATTTGTTTTTTTTTTTTTTTTTTTTTGAGGCAGGGTCTCACTTTGTATTTCAGGCTGGCCCTCAGCTCACTATGTAGCCCAGGCAAGCCTCGAGCTCAGCAGTCCTCCTGCCTCTGCCTTTTAAGTGCTGGGATTACAAGCAAAAGTCACCACGCCTGGTATTGTTATATGTGGTTATCATGAATTGAACTCACTTTTCTTTTTCTCACAGTGTGCAATCTCTTTTTTTGACAAGTGGATTCTTCATAACACTGGACGCTCAGCCAGACAAACCTGCTGGTGATTTAATTGCCAGTAACTGACTCCCAGTGAGGGAGAGCCCACCGGCCCAGAGACCTGTGGAAACATGACACTCAATGATGCATTGCTGTTTAAGGACAATATTTTGGGAGTTATTTAGGAAAGAAGCAACCAGAAAGCATCTTTAATTTCCAGAGCCTACTAGGAGTACTGCTTGTGTTTCATCAATGCTTGTTGAGCTGATATGGGGTTAAACTTTTCTTTTTGGGAGAATTCATGTTTTCTCCAAATTTTACTGTGGACATTAATAAGAGACAATGAAGAAAATTCAAAAGAATGGACTGAGCTGTCTTGCACGCTCCACTGAGGCCTGCGTGAGAAGACAGCAGAAACCAGAAGACTAATATTTACTGAGGCTTTATTGTGTTATGAGGCGGGGACAGTAACTACCATGCAGCTTGACCTATGCTGTCTTGTTTAGTCTCAGCTATACGAAGAAGGTAACATCATCAGCTCCACTGTAGAAATGAGAAAATGGAGACCACGAAATGAATGGCAAAGCTCAGTAAATAGTCAGTGGATCCATTTGATTTCAGTGCCAGTTACCTTAGCTAGAAAGTGGCTCCTCCTGTGGAAAAATTCCACACAAGTCTCCCAGGAAGCTACTAAAAGTTCCTGGGATGCAGTAGCTGATTCTTGGCACTTGTCTCTTGGCTGGACCGGAATCCGGTGTTTGCTTATCTTTGTGGGAGTGTGGGAGAGGGTATGATATAACGGGTATCCTGGGGTTCATCTGTGTTTCCCCGGGTAAGAAGCTGGTACTGTCTCCTCCTCGCTACCTGGAGAAATGTTCCCTGGCGTTTTGCATCACCAGTCAGGGCTGCGGGAGGCTCAGGCCTCTGTCTGAAAGCCCCGAGCACCGCCAGATCTTGGCGATGAGGAGACACCGCTGTGTGGTACGGAGAGGAGGCCGGCAGAGAGCTGAGCGGGCGCATTCTTTCAGCGCTCCAGCTGGCAGGAGGATGCATTCCCTGAACACCACTCCCAGCCTCCCAGGGGGCACAGTCTCCACCTGAGTCCGGGTGGAAAGACGTTCCGGGTCCTACTCAGCTCTGTGCTCCCCATAACGTGAGGTGCCAACAGGCCAGCTGTGCAGGACGGGGCTGGAGCTCCTGACACCTCGGCCAGAGCTGGAAGCGTCTTCCTGGTTTAGAGCTGATGGAGGGCAGGTGTATTTAACGTGCTCAACACTCTCTTAGAATGCTACCCTCTTCCCTGTGCAGATTTGTGGTTTTATCCTTCCTAACAATTTATCTTCCTGCTTTCTGCTTTTGGTTGTTCTCTTTTTTTCTCTATAATTAGATTCAGAAAAAAAATCAAAGATTTGTATCCTGAGAAGCTAAGGAATCTCCTTGGAAAGAATCAGAAAAGGAGGAACTAAATGTTTGTTGACTGAATTAAATAGTCACATTGATCCAAATAGAGAAATAAAACATTCAATAGGGTTTACATTCTCTGATCATTAGGGAAACTATTATTGAATGTGGACTGTGTCCTGAGTATTACATTAAACATGTTTCTTTAATTCTCACCAAAAAAATAAATAAATAAAAATCTGGAAGATGTTACTTTACTTCCATTTTACAGATTAAGGAACTGAAGGTCATAAAGTTTAAAGCATTTCTAAAAACCTTTGCTAGTTCTTTACCTTTTCTATCTACTATAGGTCACTGTATATTGTGGTTTTCCATTTCTTTTGGGCCAATACGGTTATTTATAATCACTGTTTTGCTCAGATCCTATCCATTTCCTATGGCTTTTTAACATTTATTCTCCTACACTTAGCCCTAGCATTTGCCTTGGGATTTATATGTTTTAAGTTTGTAAATTGATTTTACCAGGGCCTACCTTGCCTACCTGATCATGTATGCCTGTCTCACATATATGCTTCAGTATGTTATGACAAAGGCATCGTGTGTGTGCCTGTATATCACCTCAGACAAGGCAGAACCTTTTTGTCACCTCCTAGAAGATTTTTTTGCTGTGTTGTGGTCAGGCCCATCTCCTGCCCTGGGCAACCATTAATCTCCCCTCTGTCAGTTTAGATATATTTTGCCTTTTCTAGGCTCTTATATAAAGACTCCGACAGCTGTTCCCTTCTTTGTCTAAGGGCTTTAGATTGCTCCACGTTTTTGCCTGTATTCAAGGTTTTTCTTTTTTATTTCCTTTATTTCTGAGTAGCAGTCTACTGAATGAATGCACTACAGTATGTGTAAATCTTCTCTTGCTGTTTTCACTTTTGGGTTACTGTGAATATGTATTAGCTAGATAGGTTGTGTGACAAATTACCACAAGACAGTGATTTAAAACAATAACAAATAGCCGGGCGTGGTGGCTCACGCCTGTAATCCCAGCACTCGGGAGGCAGAGACAGGAGGATTGCTGAGTTCAAGGTTTGCCTGGGCTATGTAGTGAGCTCAGAGCCAGCCTGAACAACAAAGTGAGACCCTGTCTCAAAAAAAAAAAAAAAAAAAACCTAAAACAGTAACAAATATTCATGATCTCACCCTTTCAGTGTGTCAGAAGTTCGGGTGCAGCTTAGCTGGCTGCCACTGCTCATGCTTCTTACAGAGCTGCAAGAAAGCATGGGTTGGGCCTCTCACTCCTGCACTTGCAGTTATTGGCAAGATGTGGTTTCTTGCTGTCTACTGGAATGGAGTTTTTTTCCTGGCTGTTGCAAAAGGCACCACTCAGTTCTTTGTCATGTGGGTCCCTCCATAAGGACGCTCACAGCACAGCCACTAGCTTAATGAGTGAATAAGAGAGATAGAGAGAGAGGGGGAGAGTAAGAATATCAAAAGCCTGGTCTTTTTGTAACATACTCTCAGGAGATGCAGCTAAACATTTTTGCCATTTGCATTTGGAAGTAGGTCACCAAGAGTAGCCCAAACACCAGAGGTTATTTTGTTAAGATGCAAATTCTAAACAGTGGGGACCATTAAAATAATTAAGATGGATTCTGGGCAGGTAGAGGCTGCCTACTGTAGTAACAACTGCTGTGAACATTTGTTACACAGCTTTGGCTTGGATACATATCTCAAGACGTCTGTCCCCAAGATCCCTGTACTAAGGTGTGGTCTCCGGATGATGCTAGGAGAGGGGTAGAATTCTTAGGAGGTGAAACTTCACAGCAGGTTCTTAGGTCATTTGCAGGCATTTCATTAAAGGAAGGTGGAACCCTGATCTCTCTTCTCTTCCTCTTTGGCTTTGTGTCTTGGTTTGTGGGATGAGCAGTTTGTTTTTTGGTGCATTCCTGCCTTAAAGTGCTATCCTCTCCAGGGCCCCAAAGAAATAAGGCTGCTAACCTTGAACCTCTAAAATTGTGAATCAAATTAAACTTTTTCTTTTTTGGTGTGGAGTAGTTCAGTGATAGAGTGCTTGCCTAGCATGCATGGGGCCTGGGCTCCATAATAAGTGCATCAAAAATAAACCAAACCTATTCCCCCACTTTTCTGCTAATTGTCTTGAGTATTTCATTCTAGTGAAAGCTAACATTAGATGCTGTCATTTCTCTTAGTTAAGTACCTTTTAATGGAATTGTTGCATTTAATGATACTTGTTCTCTATTTCTTCTTACAGGGACCATGTGTATTATCAGTATTTTTAAAAATTTCAGCCTTTCTAAGGAATGTGAAAATGGCTATTATTATGACTAGTTTGCATTTCTTTGGTGATTAAGGACAACTTTTTTTTTTGAGACAGGGTCTCGCTTTGTAGTTCAGGCTGACCCTGAGCTCACTATGTAGCCCAGGCAAGCCTCAAACTCAGCAATTCTCCTGTCTCTGCCTCCCGAGTGCTGGGATTATAGGCATGAGCCACCGCGCCTGGCACTGTGGTATGTGGTATTGATTGCTGGTGGGTGTGAGTCTCCATGCCCAGCATTGTATGTGGTTACCGGGGATCGAACTCAGGACCTTGCACTTGCGAGGCAGGCACCGGAACCACTGAGCTAACCCTCTGGCCCTCAAGGATTCTTATATGTTTAAAGTATAAATTAGAAATGTGTATATGTACATATCATTTTAAACTCAGATATATATACATGCATACACACATGTATTTGCTTTGGATTTTGAAGGATGGCCATTGCTACCAAAGCTAGAGGACTTGTGTAGTTTATTCTTAAGCCCCAGAAGACATGCCCCTGGGCTGCTAGAATGTGTAGCAGAGGAAGCTCTCAGTCTGAGGGGAGAGGAAGCTACCTTCGAGCTCTAATCCAGGCCAAGACCAGGCCTCAGAGGCTGCTCACTGGCTCTCTTGCTGTCTCATGGGCTTCTACCGGGAAAAGTGCTTCTACATCCCAGTCCACTCCTGTATGAAACTGCATTGGAACTGCATCAGGCCCGAGGGTCTGAGGTATGATGAAATTAGTGTGTCTGAACTTACCAAGCAAACTAGCTCACATGAAGATTAAGATAGTTCTGCTTTGTTGGACTGGTTTTTATTTCTTGTTCAGTCATCTTAAGTCATAGGGCAGTTGGTGTTTTTTCAACATGACTGTACATGTCGTTATCATCCTTTATGAAAATAATATTAGAATAATATGGAAGTGGTTGGAGGAAAGAAGGAGAAGAGTGTCCTCGAGGGGCTGTATCACTTGGGCAAGTCTCAGACTAGGTCGGAA
>PVIC010041820.1:0-16058 GCA_004025085.1 Thryonomys swinderianus | reverse complement strand
AATGTTTCTCATGCTGTGTTTTTTCAGAAAGCTCCTGAAAGATGTGCACCACCAAAGTAAAGACTTGAGCAGTAGGATCTAGTCAGCAATAGGTACAGCCCAGGGGAAGGACATAGGTGAGTCTCAGAACTGTAATTTTTGTTAGTTTAGATCAAAACAGGCAAATGGAATGTTCAAGAAAAGATATCTTAAAGAAAAAGAACACAATAGATGTGGAAATTATGATGTAAGATTAAACTTTTAGCCTGATTGTTTTGTAAGTTTATGTATACAATAATAATTTTCATATTGGTGGAATGTTTTTAACCTGAAAATAACTTCCATTATATATAATAAAATCAAGATGAGAGGAATTAATCATATTTTAAGATAGCTATATATAAAAAAAAATGTCAGAGTAAAAACCAAATAATAGCTTTTAGAGGGTTACTCCACAATCTTAAACTTATGAAAAGAGCTTTTCTTACTAAAGTATAGAGCAAGGTTTTAAAATTTTCATAGGCTATAATTTGGTATAATTTGAACATGAAAGTTGATATTTCAGACACTGAGTACAAAAATTAATAATAATATGCAAAGAACAAAAATAGGCAAATCGTAGAAACCTAAATTTCAGTACTCAGTAAATAGCTAGAAATGCTTCACTAGCTGTAAGGGAATGCATGTTAAAAGAATAATTAAACCGGGCGTGGTGGCTCACGCCTGTAATCCCAGCACTTGGGAGGCAGAGACAGGAGGATTGCTGAGTTCGAGGCTTGCCTGGACTACATAGTGAGCTGAGGGCCAGCGTGAACTAAAAGTGAGACCCTGTCTCAAAAAAAAAAAAAGAATAATTTAATTTTTATGCATTTGTTGACAAAAATTAGAAGAGATACAAGCATCCAGTGCTAGAGATATTTTGAGGAAATGGGAACCCTCATGTACCAATAATATGAATGTAATTTACAGTTTTTTTTTTTCTTTTTTGAGATAGGGTTTCGATTTGTAGTTCAGGCTGGCCTTGAGCTCACTATGTAGCCCAGGCAAGCCTGGAACTCAGCAATCCTCTTGCTTCTGCCTTCTGAGATTACAGGTATGAGCCACCACGCCCGGCACTGTTGTATGTGGTATTGATGGCTGGCGGGCATGCGTCACCGCACCCAGCATTGTATGTCGTTACCAGGATCAAACTCAGGGCCTTGAGCTTGCGAGGCAGGCGCTGGAACCACCGAGATATATCTCCGGCCCAAATTTACAATGTTTAAAAAAAGAATATGCCAAGTTCTGAAAATTTTGTTTTACAAATGAGAAGTACACATACTGCACATACCTCATGCCTCACTCTGGGAATCTGCTCATAGGTGTTCCTTTTGAAGAGTAAAAAATGATAAATGAAATATAGTAATTGCTCACTTGTAAGGAAAGGGTTGAAAAACTACAGTAACTACCATACTAGTTATAATAGCAAATGACTAGAATGATGTAAATGTTTATTAGGATTAGTAGAAACCCTAGATTATATCCAGGCTATAGAATCGTGTGTGTGTGTGTATATGTGTGTGTGCATATATATGTATATACACATATATATGATTTCATCTATATGTGAATTTATTATAAGGGGTTGTGTTCCATGACACTGAAGAGGCTGGCATACTTGTAATTCTACAGAGTGAATCAGTAATCTCAAGACCCAACACTACTGATAATGTAATTCCAGGTAAACTTCTTAACTAGTCCCAGGAAGAGCCAGTGTCTCACTCCAAAGGCAGTGAGTCAGGAAGAATTTTCTTTATGCCAGGGAGCTATCCTTTTTGGTTTTTTGTTTGTTTGTTTGGGTTTTTTTTGTTTTGTTTTTTGAGACAGAATCTCGCTTTGTAGTTCAGGCTGGCTCTGAGCTCACTGTGTAGCCCAGACAAGCCTCGAACTCACAGTAATCCTCCTGCCTCTGTCTCACAAAGTACTGAGATTATAGGCATGAGCCATCACGCCAGCTTCCTTCTTTTTCTCTTTTAGGCCTTCAACTCATTAGAGAACTCGCCTCAGTTAAGACTCCTCTTGTTCAGTCTATCAGTTTAATTACTAATCTTATCCCAAAACACTTTCACAGAAAAACTCAGAATGTTTGACCAAACATCTGCTTACTTAATACACAGTCAAGCTGACTCATGGAATTAACCATTATCGTATAATGTCTGTAATCTAAGACAGAGGACGAATGAATGTGTGTACCTTTTATTTTTTAGGTGGAAATGTTAATATGTTCAGCTCCTGGTTCTGCAAAAGTCAGGGAATAAAGTTGAAAAAGGAGGAGGGAAGGAGACTGTTTACAAGAAGTAAGGAGAATAGCTCCTGGACTTCTAGGAATCCAGTGGGTAGGAATAAGTGGGTAGCCTTGTGGCTCCTTGATCTACATCTATAGACAAGAACAGCTCAGTTGCTTCATTGCCACCTATCACGGGTGTCTCTGAAGAACAGGTTCCTAACTAATTTCTTCAACATTTAGAGTTCTTTTGTTTTTTGAGACAGAATCTTGCTTTGTAGTTCAGGCTGGCCCTGAGCTCACTCTGTAGCCCTGGCAAGCCTCGAACTCAGCAATCCTCCTGCCTCTGCCTCCTGAGTGTTGGGATTACAGGCATGAGTCATCACACCCAGCATTGTGGTGCGTGGTTACCGGGGATCAAACCAGGGACCTTGTGCCTAGGCAGGCACTGGAACCACTGAGCTAAGTCTGGTCGAGGATGTGAACTTTAAAGACAACTGGGGTTTTAGAGAAAAAAACTACTTATTTTCCATTTAAGTTCTCAAAACTCAGGATTTCAGGAGCAAATGGCTGTAACTCCCAAATAGAGTTTGGGCTATAGCCTATATTGCTTGAGAAAGTTGATTCTTGGTTCCAAGTCCAAGCTCACCATCTATTTTTGTGGCTGGTTGCCCAGCTCTGTTTTAGACTCTCCTGCAAGCCAGCTGTCTCACTTGGAAGCTAACTAAGCTACTTTCAAGAGAAGGATAAGCCATGTATGTTTTAAATATATGTATCTATAGTGAGAGAGAAGAAACACTAGAAGATTGGAATAGAAGCTAAATTCTGAAGTACCTTATTTTGGAACTGTTTGAATTTACGTAATTAGCAAAATTTACTTTAAAAGAGTAATCTCTAAAGGGTCAAGGATTTAGCTTAGTGGTATAGCACCTGCCTGGCAAATATGAGGTCCTGAGTTTGATCCGTGGTACCAAAAAAAAAAAAAAAACCCCAAAAACTGAACTATATAATGAGTTGGTAGCATAATCACCCAGGGCGGGGGGCTATTTCATATTACTGTAAAATACTCTACTGTACAGCAGTAAAAACATAAAAGAGTTACTCTCCCCACCCCACTGCCAGTTGTTTTCACTAATCACAATGTTGGTTGTATTTTTATTCTGAGACTATGAATTGTGAGGTAAAGCAAAGGAGAAGGTGGAAGGTTGTGTCTAATGGATGTTACAGTACACATGCAGTACAGTGAGGCCATCAGTTCCTCAGCTGCTTACTATGAGCACTCATTTGACTGCTATGGGAACTGTCCTCAGCTGGAGAAAGCTTCTTTGGCCAAAGTCTTGTCCTTTTCCCAAACTCTCTGTGTCCAAACAGTTGAACTGCAGCCACCTTGGCTAAGGCAGGACACATGGACTTTTCATGAGAACCTGAACAGGTTTTCCATAGGATGCCTAGATCTGATGTCAGCCCAAGGCACAGAATCCCAGCACCAGGGATTCTCAGGACCTCTATGTAGAAATTCTTGGAGTTTTCTCAAGATGTGGACAGTATAAAATGACACAGATGCCAAGAAGAGCTTGTTGTCATGGCTTTCCTTATAGTAGGTGCCCTGGTTTCTCCAGGGTCCTTTTCCATCTTTTACTTGGCCCATGCTTGCTTTGCAGAGCATATCTCTCTTCATTTTTTCATTTTCAAAAAACTGCCACCACTTTTTACATCTTTTTCAGTTCTGTGTTGGAGATAAGAAGAACCTGAAATCCAACTCCAAAAGGAGAGGTAAGCAACCCAGACCCATTAACATTTAATGGGCAACTTTAGAAGGAGCTACCTGGTAACACTGGCATAACCAGGAGGTTCTGATAGAAGATTTGTCAAGACAAACCTAGAGGACCTGAGGAATTGTTTGGAGGCCTGGATACTGAGGGTTCTGGGTCAAGTGGAAAGGAATTGAAATTGGACAAGAGTTTTTATGTAAGCACTCTCTAGAATAGAGAATGTAACACTTTGGAAGATTGCTGACATACAGTAGGATAATTTTCCGAAGTTCAGAGGAAGTCTTGACTCACTAAGCTTGGGCCAGCTACATGGAGTCTCACCAGAACCATCAAGATGGGAGGAGAAAGGACCAAGAATCTCAAGGGAAGTACATATGCTAGGAAGACACAGAGGTGACTCTTCTGCCAGAGAAATAAGAAATGTGCTATTTGAAAGAACCCTCACATGCCCACCATAGTGCATGCTTATAGTCCCAGTACTCAGGGACCAGGAGCAAAAGGGTCAAGTTAAAGAACTGCAAGGTCGGAGTGTTAGCCAGCGCACTACAAAGACGAGAGGGTCCTCTTCAGCAGGTGCAAGACAGATGATTGCCAGTCAGGGCAAATCAAGAGTGGATGATCAGAAGACTGAACACAGTTGCCACAATAAATAATCATGAATATTTGTCCAGTCTCTGGTCCTCAGCCAGTCCTCAGGCCCAGAACTGACCAATTCACAAGAAAGTCAACTCTGGAAGGATGGTCTACAACACCGTAGCAAGTTTGTATGTTCATGAGTTTTCCTGTTGTTTCTCAGAAGCAGTGCTCTCGGGTAACTACCAGGATAGGAAAATACCCAATACTTTGATTACTGAGCCCAGACTTCCAAACATCATCACACCCACTCCCCCACTGCAGAGGCGAGTGCATGGTGGCCAGATAAATAAGGCCTGGTCCAGGTCTTGTTTGTGAGTCCATTGGATTCATAGATATGTTTTGTTGCCATTTTTGTTGCCATACCTCTAATCGGTATGGACATGCTTCATGTTTGAAAAATTACTGATCTGTAGGAGAAGAGCTACTGTAGAAAGGAAAATAATTGGAATCTTTGAAACTGCCCCTCTGTAAGGCCAGAGTAGTATCTAAATGACAACACTTATTGGAAAGAACAGTAGAGATAAAAGACCTAAGGGTTTAGAAATGGTATTCTCCTTCATGTCCCTATTTAATTCACAAGTCTATTCCTTTAGGTGGGTTCTAGGGAGTGACAGTGAGTTCTATAAAGTTGACCAATTTTCAGCCCCAATACTAGCTGCTGTGCCAGATGTGGGACCTTTGTTAGAACACATTCATAAAGCCTTCCGTAGATAGCATGTGGCTGTTGATCTGGTAAATGCCTGCTTTCTGTCCCTGTTGGGGAGGGTCAGAAAAACCACATTCATTTTGGGTACATACCAGTGCAGTATACATGTGAATTCTCCTGCCCTTAGTCACTGGACAGGGAGAGAGAGTCTGGATCTTCTGAACATAGTCCCACCTTGGCTGGACACCGATAATGTATGATTCGGATTGGATCAACAACAACTGCAAAGTTTATTGCAGACTTTATTAAGGTACATGCCTTCTGTGTTTGGGAGATAAGCCCTGTGAAGATTCAGGAGCCTACACATGAGTGAATGTTTAAGAATCCAGTGATCTAAAATATCACAGTAATATTAAACTTCATTAATTACTCCACTCAGGCAAGCCAATGGTTGGTTGAACTTTTTGGATCCTGAAGACAGCATATTTCATACTAGCAGTATATTTCCATCCATTGATACAAAGAGCTCCTTACCTTAAGTGAGCTCAGAGCAGAAAAGCCTTCTGTTAAAGGACTGTTAAAGTAAGTGATTTTTTTTCTCTTGCCCCATACTATGAGGTTTATCCAATGATACTCGATGTTACTCCATGTAAGTCATGGAAGAAGATACTGTGGTGTGTGTGAGTACACCCCATGTGGACAGTCACGTTATTAGCTCCTGTGGATTTTGTAACCAAGCCATGCCACCTGTAGTGGGATATTGGGTGCCTTTTTAAAAACTGTTCCTTGGGCTGTTGGTCCCTGATTGTTACAAGTGGTCCTGCACCCAGAACTGAGATCTCAAACCACATAATCATGAGATTAGGTAGGCCTGGCACCAATGAATAGTAAGATGGAAATGGTACGAGGGCTGGATGGAGCCAGAGAACAAAAGTAAGTAGCACCTGCCAGTTTCACTCTGAACTGCTGACCAAGATTGTGCTTTTGCTCCTGGATAACATAGTGGTGAGAGAAAGCTCAGTGGACAGAGCTTTCAGTGCATATCAGTTTCCATTTGGGGTGTGTACATGATGATTAATTTAGGATGTTGGCTGAATTAAGGTGTGGCTAGAGGTCTGATAAGTCATGTGTGTGTGAAAGGCTTTCCAAAGAAGACTGGTTGGTATACAGGTCAGAAAAACTGATGGGGAAGACACGTCCCGAATATGGGCAGGAACTACCTAAGTGACTGAGATCCTAGATGAAACAAAACTCAGTTATTGGATATTTCTAGAAGAATGGGGGAAACTGGATTTTCCCTCTAGTTGGGGCACGTTGTCTCTTGCCACTGACTTGGAACTTTTTTTTTATTGGTACATTATATATATATACACATATCACAATTACACTCCACATTAAGAATTTGTACCAGTATATGACACAGCTTAATTCTCATTTTTCTCCTTCATCTACCCCCTACCACCCCACCCCACCCCTATATACAGAAGCTTTGTTTCCCTTTTTTAACCA
The DNA here is from genome assembly GCA_004025085.1 of Thryonomys swinderianus. Classification (NCBI taxonomy): domain Eukaryota; kingdom Metazoa; phylum Chordata; class Mammalia; order Rodentia; family Thryonomyidae; genus Thryonomys; species Thryonomys swinderianus. Next base: position 9,253 of record PVIC010041820.1, on the reverse strand, counting down.
TCAATTTTTTTCTTTCCTCATTATTTATCCCTAAACCCCATTTCCCTTTGAATATTTACTATTTCACAATATTGATCATGCATTCTAGAACACATTTACAACTTCAGTTTTTCAAACCAGAGAAAAGATACGACACTTACGCATCTGTGACCTATTTATTTCACTTATGAGTATGTCCTGAGGGTACATCCTTTTGAGTATGAATGATTCAATCTCATCATTCTTTATGGCAGAGTAATAATACTCCATTTTATAAAAGAACCACATCTTTATCCAGTCTAGAGTTGATGGGCATTTGGGTTGTTTCCAAGATTTAGCTATAACAAACTGAGCTGCTATAAACATGGGTACACATATGTCGCTGTGATATGAATCTTGTAATTCTTTTCTGTGTATCCCCAGCAAGGGAATAGCAGGGTCAAATGGAACCTCTCTAATCCTAGTTTTTTGTACCAGATCTCCATACTGATCTCCATAATGGTTGTACCAGTCTACATTCCCACCAGCAGTGAAGAAGGGTTCCTTCTCCACAACCTCACCAGCATATGTTGCTGGCTAGTTTCAAGATAGCAGCCATTCTTTGTGGAGTGAGATGAAATCTCAGTATTGTTTTCATCTGCACCTCTCAAATGGCCAGTAATGTTGAGCATTTCTTCATATACTTCTTAGCTGCTTTTACATCTTCTTCTGAAAAGTGTCTGTTCATTTCAGATGCCCATTTTTTAATTGGGTCTTTAAATTTGGGAGAACTGATTTTTTTAAGCTCTTTATATATTCTAAATAGTAGCCCTTTGACTGAGGAACTACTGGTAAAGATTTTTTCCCATATTGTTGGTTACCTTTTCGCTCTGCCAGTGGTTTCTTTTTAATGAGATGAGATCCCATTTGTTGATTTCTTTTTGCTAGTTCTCGTGCTATAGAGGTTTTGTTCATAAAGTCTTTCCCTAAGCCAATGTCTCCAAGAGTTTTACTTAACCTCTAAGAGTTTTACTTAACCTTTTGCAATAGGTTTAGAATTTCTGTTTTAATATTTAGGTGTTTAATCCACTTTGATTTTCATTTAGTACACAGTGAAAGAGATGGATCTAGCTTCAGTTTTTGGCAGGTTGAAACACCATTTTTCCATTTGTTAAAGAAGTTGTCTTTCTTAACACCATTTGTTAAAGAAGTTGTCTTTCTTCCATTGAGGATGTTTGGCTCCTTTGTCAAAGATGAGGTGGCTTAGTGTATCTGGAGTTCTTTCTGGATCTTCTAATCTATTCCACTGATCCTGCAGTCTGTTTCTTTGCCAGTACCATGCTGTTTTAATCACAGTGGCTTTATAGTAAAGTTTCAAGTTCAAGATAGTGATGCCCCTGGCCATGTCCTTGTTTCCTAGAATTGTTTTTGCTATTCTAGGTCTCTTGTGGTTCCAGATGAATTTTTGGATGATTTTCTCTAGATCTGTGAAATTTGCTGTTGGGATTTTGATCAGGATTGCATTGAATCTATATAGTAGTTGTGGGAGTAAAGCCATTTTGATGATGTTGATTCTTCCTATCCAGGAACAAGATATGTCTTTTCCATTTTCTGATATCCTCAATCTCCTTTTTCAGAGTGTTGTAGTTTTCATAGTAGAGGTCCTTTACTCCTTTGTTAGATTGACTCCTAGGTATTTCATTTTTCTGGGTGTTGTTGTAAAAGGGACTGAGTCCCCAGTTTCTTTCTCTATCAATCTGTTATTTGTGTATAAAAATGCAATTGATTTTTTTTATCTTTTTTTTTTTTTGACACAGGGTCTCACTTTGTAGTTCAGGCTTGCTCTGAGCTCACTATATCACCCAGGCAAGCCTCGAACTCAGCAATCCTCCTGTCTCTGCCTCCCGAGTGCTGGGTTTACAGGTGTGAGCCACCATGCCCGGCAAAATGCGATTGATTTTTGAGCATTGACCTTGTATCCAGCTATACTACTTAATTTGGTGATTAAGTCTAGCAGTTATTTGGTGGAGTCCATCTATTCTGATTCTCCGTAGGGTTTTGATCATGAATGGGTGTTGGATTTTGTCAAATGCTTTCTCTGAATCTACTGAGATGACCATATAGTTTTTGTTTTTGAGTCTGTTGATCTAGTGAAAGATGTTTATTGACTTACATATGTTGAGCCATCCTTGTATCCCTGGGATGAATCCAACTTGGTCAGGGTATATGATTTTCTTGCTAATTCTCTGTAATCTGTTTGTCAGTATCTTGTTGAGGATTTTTGCATCAACGTTCATTAGGGAGATTGGCCTATAGTTCTTTTTTGGGGGTGGGTCTTTTTCTCCTTTTGGATTCAAGGAAATGGTTGCTTCAAGGAATGAATTTGGGAGCACTGCTTCCCTTTCAATTTCATTAAAGAGTTTGAGAAGTAATGGCATTAACTCTTCTTTGAAAGTTTTGTAGAATTCAGCAGTCAAGCCATCAGGACCAGGGCTTTTCTGTGTCGGTAATTTTTTTTTCTTTCTTTTTTTGAAACAGGGTCTCACTTTGTAGTTCAGGCTGGCCCTAAGCTCACTGTGTAGCCCAGGCAAGGCTATGTATGGAATCCTAGACAGTGACTAATTAGCTAGCCATTCAAAGGCATTTGAAGTTCAGGAACAAGGAGCTTTGGAGAAGAAGCATGAAGATGGACTTGTGGGAATAGCAGATAAGTGTGTAATTTTTTTTTACTTGAAAAATTTTGCATCATGTTATTAGAGCATTTACCATAGAAGAGACACAGTGTGATTCATCAGTGTTAGTGTGCTTCTGTCACCGACCACTGCATCGTTGGCACAATGGGAAACTGAATGGAGAAACCACAGAACTGGGGCAAAGGAAACACAGGGGCCTAATAGTATGGTTTCCTACTCCCCAAGGCTGAACTAGCTGCTGCTTCTGCCAGATACCCCACCCACAGTAAGAGCCCAAGGCTTTGCTCTGGTCTACACTTTCTCTTGAGAAAACCACTCATTTGGTGGCAGGTGACATTGGCAGGTAACCCCCTGCATCTTGGAAAGGGGGACAAAATAATCCTGACTGGAATTGATATATACACATGAGTGTGGCTGTCTTGGCTGCTTGGACTCAGCTAACTGCCCTATCTATGGAAACATTTGATAGACTTACATAAGATCCTGTATAATATCAAAAAGAACCAAGGAATTCACTCTCCAGCAAAGGAAGTACAGCAGTGAAATCAACTGGTCTTTAGTATGCTGCAAAATCCCTGGACTGAGAGGGTGATGGAATGGCCTTTTTTTTTTTTTTTTTTTTGAGACAGGGTTTCACTTTGTAGTTCGGGCTGGCCCTGAGCTCACTGTGTAACCCAGGCAAGCCTCAAACTCAGCAATCCTCCTGCCTCTGCCTCCTGAGTGCTGGGATCACAGGCATGAGTCACCATGCCTGGCACTGTGGTATGTGGTATTGATGGCTGGTGGGCGTGAGTCACCATGAGCAGCATTGTATGTGGTTACCGGGGATCGAACTAAGGGCCTTGCACTTAAAAAGCAGGCGCTAGAACCACTGAGCTAAATTTCTGGCCCTGGAATGGCGTTTTAGCAACCCACCTGAGCGCCAGAATGGACATGATGTCCTGCAAAGAGGAAGCAACATCATCAAGGCTATAGTACCCACCCTAAATCGACAGCCATTGTATGGTGCTATGTCTCCAGCAGGTAAGCTACACAGGGCCAAGCACCAGGGGACAGAAATAATGTAATGGCTTCCATTACACTATTTAGAATGATCCAGCTGGAAATTTTTTTTTTCTTTTTTTTTTTTTTCTTTTTGGAGACAGGGTCTTGCTTTGTAGTTCAGGCTGGCCCTGAGCTCAGTATGGTGCCCAAGCAAGCCGCCGCGAACTCAGCAATCCTCCTGTCTCTGCCTCCCGAGTGCTGGGATTACAGGCGTGAGCCACCACGCCCAGCATTATATGTGGTAACCGGGGATCGAACTCAGGTCCTTATGCTTGCGAGGCAGGTGCCGGAACCACTGAGCTAACCCTCCAGCCCCATAGCTGGAAAATTTTTACTACTGGTCCCTAACACTGTAGGATATATGGGTACTGAGGTCTTGTGTCCCAGAAAGGAAGGCACAATAGAAATAACTTTTCTTAGTGCATGTTAGTAATAATCATGTTTGTGTTAGGGTACCTGCATATAACGTATCTTGATCATTTTACCCCTCTCCCTTTCTTCCTCTCTTCCTAATTTTATTTACTTACTTGAGAATATAGGTATTTTAATGAAATTGTACCCCAGTGTGGCTGTGATTTCCACTAGGTAAGCCATGATAGCTTTCCTTCATAGTGCTCTGAACATTTCTTCTCCTGGTCACACTTCAGTTACTTGTGAGATGAGTGAGGATTCCTTTCTTTACCTACTGGCCTCTTGAGATGAGGGCACTGAAGTGTCTAGAAGTCTCCTATAGATTTTTTTTTTTGTACCAGGGATCAAACTTGGGACTTTGCATTTACAGGACAGGCGCCAGAACCAGATCTGTAAGTGGGAATGCCAGTGGCACTTAGAGAATGACTGTTCATTATATGAATTAGTTCATATGAAGTACTTAGCACAAAGCCAACAGCAAGGTCAGTAACGTTCAAAGAAATAGTTTTTGTTCTGTATTTAGCTATGTGCCTTTGCTTCAGGAGGAAGTCCATATGATATAAAGAGAACCTGATTGGCTAGTAAAGGTTTTTCACTTTCAAGAATGTTCTGGTTGGAACATGCCATTCTGAAAACTTATTCAGACACTTCCCTAAACTGTTCATGGTGCTGAATATTTGTTTGTTAAGACCTCCCCTCCCCAACACTCCAGCCTCTCCCAAGGTTCAGAAAGGATGGCATACTATACACAGAATAAGATCACAGTACTTTCCACAGTAAAGCTATTTTAGTTTCAGGAGGAAGGAATTCTAGTTATTATGTTCAAAATTCTCTTTTTAGTGTTTCTTCCACTTCCTAGGTTTATTTTTATTGGTGCTTTTATATTTCTTTGAAAGGAAAAAAGATACTACTACCCAGATCTCAAAATCCTTGATTGTGGAATTATTAGCAATACATGTGAGACTTTTTCCCCAATGATCCCAAAATACAAATGCTAAAATAGATGGCTTTCACATTCCACCCACCACTCCCATCTCCAGTGTGTACCCCCTCTCCCAACTCCGATCAGCTAGTCCTGGTGCGCATGGCTGGGACTTCCTTAGAAAGTTTCCACACTTTGGCTTTAATTAGATGTCATTTCCTAAACATATGGTATATTTTATACCAGTTATTTGTGGAAACAACAGAAGCCAGTTACTGATTGTTCTTTTTCCCTTAAGCTGCCTGTTGGTGCCCTACAAAGAATCATAGGGAATTAGAAGCACTGGTGAAGATTTTAAGAGTGAAAAGAGTTTCCAAACAGCCTTGTAAGTAAAAGTTGTTACTTTTTCTATTTTCAGTGGACCAATGTTACCTACATTCTGTTCAAATGATCTGCAAATGTACTTTAAATTCAGTCATAGTAAAATTGAACCTAAAGAGCCCATGTTTTATAGGTGGCAGTGATGGGCTACCCAGCAGTTTGGGAAGTTAGACAGGATTTGTAGGTGTGGTTGTTCAGTGCACCGACAGTAGTAGCCTGGAAGATTATCCCAAGATCTCACACGTGTTGTCCCCAGTTCCTGCTCCCAGATCCATTGACAGCTCCTTTTCTAAGTTCAGCTGTCACTTAGCACCATCCTAACACACAAGGGCTGGTGAGTTCTGCACCAGACAGGAGAGACCCTGAAATATATGGATAGTAAGGGAGGCACAGCTCAGGAGAAGTTTCAAAAGAAACCAAACTGCCAGTAGCACAGCTAAGAAAAGCAGCTGGAGCAGAGCTCTCAGCCTTGGTTCTGTCCCCACTGTTGACATTTTGGACTGGATAATTCTTGTTCAGGCTGTGAGGCCACAATAGAGCGATTGGCGGTAGCAGCCTACAAGGTGCCTGGAGCAGGGGCAGTGACACCACCTATGAAGTACAAAGGAACATTTCCCATGTACTGTCAAGACACTCAAAGCCCATCTCAGATGGGTCCAGTCTACCCTTCTTGAGGGCCAAGTGCCTTCCCCCAAATGCCAGTGTTTTTCAAGATACTCATTACAAAATCAGTATATTGGGTCCCTATCTGCACTGTTTAGAAAGTGAAATAATATAGAAAATACAAGTATATTCCATGAAATAAATACTTCTGCAAATTTTTAATTCTGTGTGTAGATGCACAACTGAATGCTTGTTCATTTTGGATATCAATATAAAATGTATTTCTTACCAACATTTACAACCAACAAAGCCTTAGGATCCCTGTTCTGTTTATCCCTTGGAGTGCTCGCCTCGGCAGCACATATACTATTTATCCCCTGGGCATACACATCTCTCCTAATGCTTGATGTGGTAGTTTCTTACTGCTGTAACAAATTACCATAATGTAGTGACTTGAAACAACAAGACATCATAAATCCAATAATCAGTTTAACTGCACAATAGTTACTTCTGGAATCTCTGAGGGGACAACTTTTTCCATCTCTGGAGCTCCATTACTTATACCCTTTGTTCAAGTCCCCTTTCCTCTCTCTCAAAGCCAGCAATGTAATATGTTCAGATCTTTATTTCTTCTCTTTTCATGTTGTTTCCTTAGCTCTGATCTCATAGGAACCTCTGTGATTACATGGAAGGCATTGAAATAATCCAGAATAATCCCCCTGTTCAAGATCCACAATTTAATCATAGGTCCAAAAGTCCCTTTTAACATATAAAGTAACATTTGCAGGTTCCGTGAGTAAGACACAGATACCTTAGGGCCACTATCCAGTTCTGCTGCACCTGATTTCGTCTTGCTCACCCCTGCAGTCTGAAAAACCGTTCTCTCCCTCCTCACATTCATCCTTCCACCAAGGCGATTGTCTTGCATCCCACCTTGGAGGTGTAGAGTGAATTAAGTCAGAGGGGTATTATTCTGGGGGGATCCTTTAAAATTCCTCTTTATACTCAGGAAATTCCTTTAAAATGAAGTCCAGGCATGTGCTGAGGGGACAGATTCAAAGCAAAACAGACCCACTTCTGCCAGCCTTGGAGCCAACTCCCCTGCCGAAGCAGGAAACACAGTAGAAAATTATAGTCCAGGTGACCTGCAGAACTGAGAGGGACCCAATAGTCAGCAAGAAAACAGGAACCTGAGTCTGAAGGCTGCAAGGAAATGGGTTCTGCCAGTAAGCTGGAAGGAAGATCATGAGCCTCGTGAAAACAGAACAACCATGGGACCCTGAGCAGAGGACCAACTCTGTTCTGGTTACTCCCTGGGAGCATTTGAGCAAGTTGACTGGCTCTGTGCTGAGTGTTCGATAAAGGCACACTCGCTTAGTGTGTAAGTTACTTGGTTTCACCAAACATTTGAGAAATGATGCAGGAAAGAAACCCCTAATAAGTCAAGTGTTCAGTTAAATATAACTGAATAAAGCATTTTCCCTCCACTGTTCTCTTCAAAAAATCACTGAAAAATCTAACAGTAATAGAAATAAAAAGACCTCCTCACACACGAAAAAAGTATTTTCATCAGTTAAAAAAAAAAGTCACAAGTCCAAGCCACAAACTTAAAACTGTACTTGAAATATAATGAAATCAAAGAGAAAGAAAAGTGAAAGTTAAACCTACCATCTGAGGTCTTCAATTGGGAACATTTGGTCATATCTAAGAACATGGATGGCCCAGTGGAGCAATGGGCTGTGTTCCTCAGGAGAGCTTATGATAAACAGAGACACACAGAAGTGGGGTTGAAGAAAGCTCTGCTGATTCCCCCCTCTCAAGTCTAGGGAGCCCATGTGAATTTGGAGATCTGTTACTTGAGATGCCAGCACAAAGAACCAGGACTTAAAGCTTTGAAGAACACATTGCCTCTTGAGAGGCAATAGCTGAACAAGTTATGCTGCCTTAGCTCACACTCTACTGCTCTTCTGGCTCTTCTTTTTGTTTCCCCAGTTGACAGTCAGTAATGACTATTAAGAGATAATATGTTACATAGAGAAGAGAAATGTTATCACTATGGTAAAGAGTGGTAGGAGAGGAAAAAGTGATAGGAGAAGAAAGAGTGGTAGGAGAGGAAAAGTGATTTTGAAAAAAATCAAAATTCTAATCATGAGAATGATATCAGGCAAACTCAAATGGAGGCCAATCTACAATCACTGAAAGAAATGAGAATTATGTATATTTTCAAAGAAAGGTTAGAAGACTTTAAAAATACAAGAGAAAGCTGGGCGTGGTGGCTCACACCTGTAATCCCAGCACTCGGGAGCCAGAGGCAAGAGGATTGCTGAGTTCGAGGTTTGCCTGGGCTACATAGTGAGCTCAGGGCCAGCCTAAACTACAAGTGAGACCCTATCTCAAAAAAAAAAAAAAAAAAAAAAAAAAAAAAAAAAAAAAAAAAAAAAAAAAAGATAAAAGGGCCTGCAGAACTCAAAAGAGAAAGGAGAAAAATTATACTTTAGGAGGGAAGCAAAAGGAAGAAGAGGATGGAAGGCGGAAGGAAAAAGAACTGAGTGAAAAAATTCAGTGAGACTGAGTTTGAGAAAGATGCAATATGAAGCAGAAAAAAAAATCAAAGAAAATAAAACTTGATTCTACAGTATATGATAGTGGAAATTGGATGAAGGATCTCCAGTAATCACAGAATTAATATTCTGAAAGCAGAGAACTGAATCAATGCAATCTAAAATATATGTAAAGAAATTATTTTTTAAAACTTTGTGAATCAAAACAAAAATAAGAATCTGCAGATTGAAAGGACACACTGCCAGGAAAAAGTGTATGTACATATATTCACAGTATAATGCCAATTTATGACCTGATGGAGTTACTTTCTAAGCAAAATTGATGGGAAAAGCAAGTTACATAAAACAGGAAAAATTCAAATCAGAGGTTACAGTGCTTACAAGAGATATATGACAATGGACTAGAATTGGAAACATCAGTATGATCTCAACTTAGCTTAATTAACTTTTGATACACAGCTAGATACATGAAGAAAGTATGAGCTAGATATAGAAATATGTGTACATGTATTTCTTTATCAAAGGAAGAAAAGGAAAGTGCCATACACCTAGGACAATGAGGACACCCAGCACTCAGATCTTGGATTTTAAATACCAATATTCACATATTCACCAAAGGGAACAGACCTTCCTGCAGACATGTCTGGTTTTTAGGGTGGAGTGGGGACATACAAGATGAA
>PVIC010041819.1:0-16059 GCA_004025085.1 Thryonomys swinderianus | reverse complement strand
TCAGAGCAGTGATGTTGAGATTTGAGAAAAATTCCCTCTCTCATCTTTTGGCAATTAGCATTCATAAAATATTTTTATATTTTCCAAAATACATAGCCTGCTTTGACTTGTTTAGTGTTGAGCAAATGAACTGGAGCTTTTGAACCTAATTGTTCAGTAACAAGATGATGGGTCAGAGGATCACACACATTTTTGAAATTTAGCTGTTTTTTGCTTCTCTCATTCCTGTCTGCAGCAGCATGGTCTGCTTACAGCACTCTTCATCATTACCTATGGCATGCAAATGTTAATAGTCTCTTGTCCTGAATGGCTCCTATGGGGCAACAAATGCTATCTTTTTCTACTGTCTGCTCAGAGCTCGGTCACGGCAAGTCAAGCTCCAAGACCTTGTCTCCATGGAAGAAGCAGCAAAGGGGGCAGTGCAAGTCCATGGACTCCACTTTGAGCGCCAGTCCAACTGCTTCATCTTCTGCTTGACCTGGACATGGAGCTTCTGAGCCAAGGCGATTCGGGTGAGTGTATGTGGTGTACGTAGGCCACCGACACATATACTTGCACCCTCATGCCTGTGGGATCCATTGTTCCCTTAGAGCTTCTTGCCCAGATTTGTTGATTCCAGTTGAGATCATCTGAGGGCTCCTTACCCAGACTGTTTCGCTGTGGGGCTCCAGGCCATCCTTCCATTACAGCTGGCCAAAAACACTAACCCTAGCCTCCCTCCCTCACCCTCCTGCTCAAGCCAGGTGTGGGTTCTGTAAAACACAGGCCTTGCATGAAATGTGTGCAGCTAGGCTGGGTGGTGGTTCTGTCACAGAGGATGGAGATTCACCTTGCTGGAAATCACACCAGGCAGAAAATATGCTGTCAGAGGTGAAATGGCATCAGGGTGTACCACTTCTGAATCAGGTGGCTCCTTGTGATATTGGAAACAGTGTTTGCTACCATACTGGGAGATGATTGTATTTCAGGGAAAGATAGTGGGTGGTGATACACAGCAGTGGAAAGATGTGCTCGCCAGCATGGGAATGAGGTAAGATTCTGCATCTGTGCAATTTGATCACGGCTGGTGCACCTTGAATGGAATATGTCCCAGTTGAAGAGGTGGTTCTCTCAGTGGATAAGAACCTAGTGGTCAAAGCTCCCGCCCAGTGGGGCAGAGGTATGAGTATTCCACACATACCCTCAGACACCCATCCCCAGGACTCCTCATTTGGCATGGCCTCACCAGTCACTACGTCATCCTGCTGGATCAGGAATTTGTACATCTCACAGGATGGAGATTCAACTTGCTGTAAATCGCACCAGGCAGTAAATATGCTGTCAGCGGTGAAACGGCACCAGGGTGTACCACTTCTGAATCAGGTGGCTCCTTGTGATCTTGGAAACAGTGTTTGCTCCCATACTGGGAGATGATTGTGTCTCAGTGAAAAGATATTGGGTGGTGATGGACAGCAGTGGAAGGATGTGCTCAACACCATTGGAATGGGGTAAGATTCTGTATCTGGTGCATTTGAATACTGGTGGTGCACCTTGAATGGACTATCTCCCAGTTGAGGAGGGGGTTCTCTCTCAGTGGATGAGAATCTAGTGGTCAAAGCTCCCGCCCAGTGGGACACTGGTATGAGTATTCCACCCATACCCTCAGACACCCATCTCCAGGACTCCTCATTTGGCATGGCGTCACGGGACACTATGTCACCCTGCTGGATCAGGAATTTGTACATCTCACAGGATGGAGATTCAACTTGCTGGAAAGCACACCAGGCAGAAAATATGCCGTTAGAGGTGAAATGGCATCAGGTTGTACCACTTCTGAATCAGGAGGTTCCTTGTGGTCTTGGAAACAGTGTTTGCTACCATACTGGGAGATGAATGTGCCTCAGTGAAAAGATATTGAGTGGTGATGGACAGCAGTGGAAGGATGTGCTCGACACCATTGGAATGGGGTAAGATTCTGTATCTGGTGCATTTGATCTCTGGTGGTGCACCTTGAATGGACTATCTCCCAGTTGAGGAGGGGGTTCTCTCTCAGTGGATGAGAATCTAGTGGTCAAAGCTCCCTCCCAGTGGGACACTGGTATGAGTATTCCACCCATACCCTCAGACACCCATCCCCAGGACTCCTCATTTGGCATGGTGTCACGGGACACTTACGTCACCCTGCTGGATCAGGAATTTGTACATCTCACAGGATGGAGATTCAACTTGCTGGAAATCACACCAGGCAGAAAATATGCCGTCAGAGGTGAAATGGCATCAGGGTGTACCACTTCTGAATCAGGAGGCTCCTTGTGATCTTGTAAACAGTGTTTGCTACCATACTGGGACATGACTGTATCTCAGTGAAAAGATAGTGGGTGGTGATACAGAGCAGTGGAAAGATGTGCTCGACAGCATCAGAATGGGGCAAGATTCTGCATCTGTGGCATTTGATCACCGCTGGTTCACCTTTAATGTACTATCTGCCAGTTGAGGAGGTGCTTTTCTCTTAGTGGATAAGAAAATATTGTTCATAGCTCCCACCCAGTGGGGCACAGGTATGAGTATTCCACCCATACCCTCAGATACCCATCCCCAGGACTCATCATTTGGCATGGGCTCAACAGTCACTACGTCATCCTCCTGCATCAGAAATTTGTATATGTCAGAGGATGGAGATTGAACTTGCTGGAAATCACACCAGGCAGAAAATACGCTGTCAGAGGTGAAATGGCCTCAGGGTGTACCACTTCTGAATGAAGTGGCTCCTTGTATTCTTGGAAACAGTGTTTGCTACCATAGTGGGACATGATTGTATCTCTGTGAAAAGATAGCGGGAGGTGATACATAGCAGTGGAAAGATGTGCTCGACAGCGTGGAAATGGGGTAAGATTGTGTACTTGTGGCATTTGATCACTGGGGCGCACCTTGAATGGACTATCTCCCAGTTGAGGAGGTGGGTTCTCTCTCAGTGGATGAGAATCTAGTGGTCAAAGCTCCCTCCCAGTGGGGCACTGGTATGAGTATTGATCCATACCCTCTGACACCCATCCCCAGGACTCCTCATTTGACATGGCCTCACTGGTAAGTACGTCATCCTGCTGCATCAAGTATTTGTTCATCCCAGAGAAGGGAGACTCAACCTTGTAGAAATCACACCACCAGAAAATATGCTGTCACAGGTGAAATGGCATCAGGGTGTACGACTTCTGAAACAGTTGGCTCCTTGTCATCTTGGAAACAGTGTTTGCTACCATAGTGGGACATGACTGTATCTCAGTGAAAAGATAGTGGGTGGTGATACATAGCAGTGGAAAGATGTGTTCGACAGCATTAGAATGCGGTAAGATTCTGTATCTGTGGCATTTGATCACTGCTGGAGCACCTTGAATGGACTTTCTCCCAGTTTAGGAGGTGGTTCTCTCTCAGTGGATAAGAATGTATTGTTCAAAGCTCCCGCCCCGTGGGGCACAGGTAAGAGTATTCCACCCATACCCTCTGGCACCCATCCCCAGGACTCCTCATTTGGCATGGCCTCACCATTCACTACATCATCCTCCTTGATCTGGAATTTGTTCAACTCAGAGAAAGGTTGTTGAACTTGCTGGAATTCACACCAGCCAGAAAATGTGCTGTCAGAGGTCAAATGGCATCAGGTGTACCACTTCTAAATCAGGTGGCTCCTTGTCATCTTGGAGACAGTGTCTGCTATCATCCTGGGAGATGATTGTTTCTCAGTGAAAAGATAGTGGGTGGTGATACACAGCAGTGGAAAGATGTGCTCGACAGTGTTGGAATCGGGTAAGTTTCTTGATTTGTGGCATTTGATCACTGCTGGTGCACTAACTCCCATTTGAGGTGGTTCCCTTTCGGTGGATAAGAATCTATTGGTCAAAGCTCCCACCCTGTGGGGCACAGCTATGAGTATTCCACCCATACCCTCAGACACCCATCCCCAGGATTCCTCATTTGGCGTGACCTCACCGGTCACTATGTCATCCTGCTGGATCAGCAATTTGTTTATCTTTGAAAAGGGATATTCACTTGGCTGTAAATCACACCATGCAGAAAATATGCTGTCAGAGGTGAAATGTCATCATGGTATACCACTTCTGAATCAGATGGCTCCTTGTGACCTTGGAAACAGTGTTTGCTACCATACTGAGAGATGATTGTATGTCAGTGAAAATATGGTGGTGATACACTGCAGTGGTATTATGTGTTCGACAGCGTTGGAATGGTGTAAGATTCTGCATCTGTGGCATTTGATCACGGCTGGTGCACCTTGAATGCAGTATTTCCCAGTTGAGGAGGTGATTCTCTCTCAGTGGATAAGAACCGAGTGGTCAAAGTTCCCGCCCAGTGGGCCACAGGTATGATTATTCTGCCCATACCCTCAGACAGCCATCCCCAGGACTCCTCATTTGGCATGGCCTCACCGGTCACTACGTCATCCTACTGGATCAGGAATTTGTTCAACTAGAGAAAGGATATTCACCTTCCTGGAAATCACACCAGGCAGGAAATACGCTGTCAGAGTTGAAGTGGCGTCAGGGTGTACCACTTCTGCGTCAGGTGGCTCCTTGTGATCTTGGAAACAGTGTTTGCTACCATACTGAGAGATGATTTTATCTCAGTGAAAAGGTAGTGGGTGGTGCTACAGAGCAGTGGAAAGATGTACTCGACAGCATTCTAATGAGGCAAGATCCTGTATCCTGTGGCATTTGATCACTGCTGGTGCATCTTGAATGGACCATCTCCCAGTTGAGGAGGTGGTTGTCTCTTAGTGGATAAGAATGTATTGTTCAAAGCTCCTGCCCAATGGGGCACAGGTATGAGTATTCCACCCATACCCTCTGGCACCCATCCCCAGGAGTCCTCATTTGGCATGGCCTCACCAGTCACTACGTTATTCTCCTGGATCAGGAATTTGTACATCTCACAGGATGGAGATTCAACATTCTGGAAATCACACCAGGCACAAAATATGTTGTCAGAGGTGAAATACCATCAGAGTGTACCCCTTCTGAATCAGGTGGCTCCTTGTGAACTTGGAAACAGTGTTTGCTACCATATTGGGAGATGATTGTATCTCACAGAAAAGATAGTGTGTGTGATACACAGCAGTGGAATGATGTGCTTGACAGCATTGGAATGGGGCAAGATTCTGCATCTGTGGCATTTGATCACTGCTGGTGCACCTTGAATGGACTATCTCCCAGTTGAGGAGTTGGTTCTCTTTTAGTGGATAAGAATATATTGTTCAAAGCTCCCGCAGAGTGGGGCACAGGTATGAGTATTCCACGCATACCCTCAGACACCCATCTCAAGGACTCCTCATTTGGCATGGCCTCACTGGTCACTACGTCATCCCGCTGGATCAGGAATTTGTACATCTCACAGGATGGAGATTCAGCTTGCTGGAAATCAAACCAGGGAGAAAATATGTTGTCAGAGGTGAAATGTCATCCGGGTGTACACCTTCTGAATCAGGTGGCCCCTTGTGAACTTGGAAACAGTGTTTGCTACCATACTTGGAGATGATTTTATCTCAGTGAAGATAGTGGGTGGTGATACACAGCAGTGGAAAGATATGCTCGACAGCATTGAAATGGGGTAAGATTCTGTATATGTGTCATTTGTTCTCTGCTGGTGCACCTTGAATGGAATATCTTCCAGTTGAGCAGTTGCTTCTCTCTCAGTGGATAAGAATCTAGTGGTCAAAGCTCCCACCCAGTGGGGCACAGGTATGAGTATTCTACCCATAACCTCAGTCATCCATCCCCAGGAATCCTCATTTGGCATGGCCTCACTGGTAAGTACGTCATCCTGCTGGATCAGGAATTTATTCATCTCAGAGAAGAGAGATTCAACTTGCTGGAAATCACACCAGGCAGAAAATATCCTGTCAGAGGTGAAATCTCATCCGGGTCTACCACTTCTGACTCACGTTGTTCCTCGTGATCTTGGAAAGAGTGTTTGCTACCATACAGGGAGATGATTGTATCTCCGTGAAAAGATGGTGGAGATACAGAGCAGTGGAAAGATGTGCTTGACAGCATTGGAATGGGGTAAGATTCTGTATCTGTGATATTTGATCAGTGCTGGAGCACCTTGAAAGGAGTACCTCCCAATTGAGGTGGTTCTCAGTGGATAAGAATCGACTGGTCAAAGCTCCCGCCCAGTGGGGCACATGTATGAGTATTCCACCCATACCCTCTGACACCCATCCCCAGGACTCCTCATTTGGCATGGACTCACCGTATGCTACGTCATCCTGCTGGATCAGGAATTTGTTCAACTCAGAGAAAGGATGTTGAACTTGCTGGAAATCACAGCAGGCCGAAAATATGCTGTCAGAGGTGAAATCACATCAGGGTGTACCACTTCTAAACCAGGTGGCTCCTTGTCATCCTGGAGACAGTGACTGCTACCATCCTGGGAGATTATTGTATCTCAGTGAAAAGATAGTGGGTGGTGATATACAGCAGTGGAAAGATGTGCTCAACAGTGTTGGAATTGGGTAAGTTTCTGTATCTGTGGCATTTGATCACTGCTGGTGCAACTTGAATGGAGTATCTCCCGGTTGAGGAGGTGCTTCTCTCTCAGTGGATAAGAATCTATTGGTCAAAGCTCCCGCCCAGTGGGGCACAGGTATAAGTATTGACCCATACCCTCAGACACCCATCCCCGGGACTCCTAATTTTGGCATGGCCTCACCGGTAAGTACGTCATCCTGCTGCATCAGGAATTCATTCATCTCAGAGAAGGGAGATTCAACTTCCTGGAAATCACAGTAGGCAGAAAATATGCGGTCAGAGGTGAAATGGCATTAGGGTGTACCACTTCTGAATCAGGTGGCTCCTTGTGATGTTAGAAACAGTGTTTGCTACCATACTGGGAGATGATTGTATCTCAGTGTAAAGACAGTGGGTGGTGATACACAGCAGTGCAAAGTTGTGTTTGACAGCGTTGGAATCGGGTACGATTCTTTATCTTGCATTTGATTAGTGCTGGTGCACCATGAATGGACTATCTCCCAGTTGAGTTGGTTCTCTCTCAGTGGATAAGAATCCAGTGGTCAAAGCTCCTGCCCACTTGGGCACAAGAATGAGTATTCCACCATTCCCCTCAGATAGCCATCCCCAGGACTCCTTTTTGGCTTTGCCTCACCGGTTACTCCGTCAATCTGCTGGATCAGGTATTTGTACATTTCAGAGGATGGAGACTCTACTTGCTGGAAATCACACCTAGCAGATAGTATGCTTTGAGAGGTGAAATGGCATCAGGGTATACCACTTCTGAATCAGGGGGCTCCTTGTCCTTTTGGAGACAGTGTTTGCTACCATACTGGGAGACGATTGTATCTCAGTGAATAGACAGTGGGTGGTGATACACAGCATTGGAAAGTTGTGTTCAACAGCGTTAGAATTGGGTACAATTCTGTATCTGTGGCATTCGATCACTGCTGGAGCACCTTGAAAGTAGTACCTCCCAATTGAGGTGGTTCTCTCTCAGTGGATAAGAATCTACTGATCAAAGCTCACGCCCAGTGTGGCCCAAGTATGAGTATTCAACCCATACCCTCAGACAGCCATCCCCAGGCCTCCTCTTTTGGCATGGCCTCACTGGTCATTATGTCATTCAGCTGGATCAGGAATTTGTACATCTCACAGAATGGAGACTCTACTTGCTGGAAATTACACCCCGAAGAAAATTTCGTGTCAGAGGTGAAATGGCATCAGGGTGTACCACTTCTGAATCAGGTGGCTCCTTGTGATCTTGGAAACAGTGTTTGCTACCATACTGGGAGATGATTGTATCTCAGGGAAAAGATGGTGGTGATTCAAAGCCGAGGAATGATGTGCTCGACAGCATTGGAATGGGGTAAGATTCTGTATTTGTGGCATTTGATGATGGCTGGTGCACCGTGAATGGAGTATCTCCCAGTTGAGAGGTGGTTTTCTCTCAGTGGATAAGAACCTAGTGGTCAAAGCTCCCGCCCAATGGGGCACAGGTATGAGTATTACACCCATACCCTAAGACACCCATCCCCAGGATTCCTCATTTTCATGGCCTCACCAGTCACTACATCATCCTGCTGGATCAGGAATTTGTACATGTCACAGGATGGAGATTCAACTTGCTGGAAATCACACCAGGCAGAATATATGCTGTCAGAGGTGAAACGGCATCAAGGTGTACCACTTCTGATCCTTGTCATCTTGGGAAACAGTGTTTGCTAACATATTGGGAGATGATTGTATCTCAGTGAAAAGATAGTGGTTGATGACAGAGCAGTGCAATGATGTGCTCGACAGCATTGGAATGGGGTACGGTTCTATATCTGTGGCATTTGATAACTGCTGGTGCCCCTTGAATGGAGTGTCTCCCAGTTGAGCAGGTGGTTTAATCTCAATGGATAAGAATCCAGTGGTCAACGCTCCCGCCCAGTGGGGCACAGGTATGAGTATTCCATCCATACCCTCAGACACCCAACACCAGGACTTCACATTTGGTATGGCCTTAATGGTCATGACGTCACCGTGCTGGATCAGGAACTTGTACATCTCAGAGGATGGAGATTCAACTTGCTGGGAATCGCACCAGGCAGAAAATATGTTGTCAAAGGTGAAATGGCATCAGGGTATAGCACTTCTGAATCAGGTGGCTCCTTGTAATCTTGGAAACAGTGTTTGCTACCATACTGGGAGATGATTGTGTCTTAGTGCTAAGATAGTGGGTGGTGATGCACAGCAGTGGAAGGATGTGCTTGACAGCATTGGAACAGGTAAGATTCTGTACCTGTGGCATTTGATCACAGGTGATGCACCTTGAATGGAGTATCTGCCAGATGAAGAGGCGGTTCTCTCTCAGTAGGTAAGAGTCTAGTAGTCAAAGCTCCCGCCCAGTGGGGCACACGTATGTGTTTTCCACCCATACTGTCAGACACCCACCTCCAGGACTCCTCAGTTGGCATGGCTTCACTGGCATGTACGTCATCCTGCTGGATCAGGAATTTGTTCATCTCAGAGACGGGAGATTCAATTTGCTTGAAATCACACCAGGCAGAAAATATGCTGTCAGAGGTGAAACGGCATCAGGGTGTGACACTTCTGACTCACGTTGCTCCTTGTGATCTTGTAAACAGTGTTTGCTACCATACTGGGAGATGATTTTATCTAAGTGAAAAGATAGTGGGTGGTGATACAGAGCAGTGGAATGATGTGCTCGACAGCATTGGAATGGGGCAAGATTGTGTGTCTGTCGCATTTGATCACTTATGGTGCACCTTGAGTGGACTATGTCCCAGTTGAGGAGGTCTTTCTCTCTTAGTGGATAAGAATATATTGTTCAAAGCTCCCACCCAGTGGGGCACAGGTATGTGTATTCCAACCATACCCTCAGACACCCATCCCCAGGACTCATCATTTGGCATGGGCTCACCGGTCACTACGTAATCCTCCTGCATCAGGCATTTGTACATCTCACAGGATGGAGATTTAACTTGCTGGAAATCACACCGGGGAGAAAATATGCTGTCAGAGGTGAAATGGCATCAGGGTGTACCACTTCTGAATCAGATGGCTCCTTGTGATCTTGGCAACAGTGTTTGCTACCATACTGGGAGATGATTGTATCTCAGTGTAAAGATGGTGGTGATTCAGAGCAGTGGAAAGATGTGCTCGACAGCATTGGAATGAGACAAGATTCTGTATCTATGGCACTTGATCACTGCTGGTGCACCTTGAATGGACTATCTCCCAGTTGAGGTGGTGTTTCTTTCTTAGTGGATGAGAATATATTGTTCAAAGCTCTCGCCCAGTGGGGCACAGGCATGAGTATTCCATGCATACCCTCAGACACCCATCCGCAGGACTCCTCATTTGGCATGGCCTCACCGGTCACTATGTCATCCTCTTGGATCAGGAATTTGTACAACTCAGAGGATGGAGATTCAACTTGCTGGAAATCACACCAGGCAGAAGATATGCTGTCAGTGGTGAAATGGCATCAGGGTGTCCACTTCTGAATCAGGTGGCTCCTTGTGATCTTGGAAGCAGTGTTTGCTCCCATACTGGGAGATGATTGTATCTCAGTGAAAATATAGTGGGTGGTGATTCAGAGCAGTGGAATGATGTGCTCGACAGCAATGGAATGAGGCAAGATTCTGTATCTGTGGCATTTGATCACTGCTGGTGCACCTTGAATGGACTATCTCCCAGTTGAGGTGGTGTTTCTTTCTTAGTGGATGAGATTATATTGTTCAAAGCTCTCGCCCAGTGGGGCACAGGTATGAGTATTGACCCATACCCTCTGACACCCATCCGCAGGACTCATTTGGCATGGCCTCACCGGTAAGTACGTCATACTGCTGCATCAAGTAATTGTTCATCTAAGAGAAGGGAGACTGAACTTGCTGGAAATCCCACCAGGCAGAAAATATGCTGTCAGAGGTGTACCAGCATCAGGGTGTACCACTTCTGAATCAGGTGGCTCCTTGTGATCTTGGAGACAGTGTTTGCTACCATACTGAGAGATGATTGTATCTCAGTGAAAAGATAGTGGGTCGTGATACACAGCAGTGGAAACGTGATCGACTGCGTGGAAATGGGGTAAGGTTCTGTATCTTGTGCATTTGATCACTACTGGTGCACCTTGAATGGACTATCTCCCAGTTGAGGAGGTCGTTCTCTCTCAGTGGAGAAGAATCTAGTGGTCAAAGCTCCTGCCCAGTCGGGCACAGGTATAAGTATTGACCCATACCCTCTGACACCCATCTCCAGTACTCCTCATTTGGCATGGCCTCATGGGTCACTATGTCACCTGTGGCATTTGATACCTACTGGGGAACCTTGAATGCACAATCTCCCAGTTGAGGTCGTTCTCTCTCAGTGGATGAGATTGTAGTGTTGAAAGCTCCCACCCAGTGGGGCACAGGTATGAGTATTCCACCCATGCCCTCAGACAGCCATCCCCAGGACTCCTCATTTGGCATGGCCTCACCGGTCACTACATCATTGTGCTGGATCAGCAATTTGTACATCTCAGAGGATGGAGACTCTACTTGCTGGAAATCACACCAGGCCGAAAATATGCTGTCAGCGGTGAAATGGCATCAGGGTGTACCACTTTTGAATCAGGTGGCTCCTTGTGATCTTGGAAACAGTGTTTGCCACCATACTGGAAGATGATCGTATCTCAATGAAAAGATGGTGGTGATACACAGCAGTGGAAAGATGTGCTCAATACCGTTGGAGTGGGGTAAGATTCTGTATCTCGTGCATTTGATCACTGCTGGTGCACCTTGAATGGACTATCTTCCAGTTGAGATGTTTTTTTCCTAGTGGATGAGAATATATTGTTCAAAGCTCCCGCCCAGTGGGGCTCAGGTATTAGTATTCCACCCATACCCTCAGACACCCATCCCCAGGACTCCTCATTTGGAATAGCCTCACCGGTCACTATGTCATCCTCCTGGATCAGGAACGTGTACATATCAGAGGATGGAGATTCAACTTAGTGGAAATCACACCAGGCAGAAAATATGTTGTCAGCGGTGAAATGGCATCAGGGTGCCCACTTCTGAATCAGGTGGCTCCTTGTGATCTTGAAAACAGTGTTTGCTACCATACTGAGAGATGATTGTATCTCAGTGAAAAGATAGTGGGTAGTGATACACAGCAGTGGAAAGATGTGCTCGACAGCGTGGTAATGGGGTAAGTTTCTGTCTCTGGTGCATTTGATCACTGGTGGTGCACCTTGAATGGACTATCTCCCAGTTGAGGAGGTCGTTCTCTCTCAGTGGATTGGAATGTGGTGCTCAAAGCTCCCGCCCAGTGGGGCACAGGTATGAGTACTGACTCGTACCCTCTGACACCCATCCTCAGGACTCCTCATTTGGCATGGCCTCACCGGTAAGTACTTCGTACTGCTGCATCAAGTATTTGTACATCTCAGAGAAGGGAGACTCAACTTGGTGGAAATCACACCACGAGAAAATATGCTGTCAGCGGGGAAATGGCATCAGGGTGTCCACTTCTGAATCAAGTGTCTCCTTGTGTTCTTGGAAACCGTGTTTGCTACCATACTGGGACATGGTTGTGTCTCAGTGAAAAGATAGTGGGTGGTGATACACAGCAGTGGAATGATGTGCTCGACAGCGTGGAAATGGGGTAAGTTTCTGTCTCTGGTGCATTAGATCACTGCTGGTGCACCTTGAATGGACTATCTCCCAGTTGAGGAGGTCGTTCTCTCTCAGTGGATAAGAATATAGTGGTCAAAGATACCGCCCAGTGGGGCACGGGTATGAGTATTGACCCATACCCTCTGACACCCATCCGCACGACTCATTTGTCATGGCCTCGCCGGTAAGTACATCATACTGCTGCATCAAGTAATTGTTCATCTAAGAGAAGGGAGACTGAACTTGCTGGAAATCCCACCAGGAAGAAAATATGCTGTCAGAAGTGATACGGCATCAGGGTGTGCCACTTCTGAATCAGGTGGCTCCTTGTGATTTTGGAAACAGTGTTTGCTACCATACTGGGTGATGATTGTACCTCAGTGCGAAGATAGTGGGTGATGATGCACAGCAGTGGAAAGATTTGCTGGACAGCATTGGAATGGGGTAAAATTCCGTACCTGTGGCATTTGATCACTGGTGGTACACCTTGAATGGACTATCTCCCAGTTGAGGAGGTAGTTCTCTCTCAGTGGATGAGAATCTGGTGTTCAGATCTCCCGCCCAGTGGGGCACAGGTATGAGTATTCCACCCATACCGTCAGACACCCATCCCCAGGACTCCTCACTTGGCATGGCCTCATGGGTCACTACGTCACCTGTGGCGTTTGATCCCTGCTGGGGAATCTTGAATGGACTATCTCCCAGTTGAGGACGTCGTTCTCTCTCAGTGGATAAGAGTGTAGTGTTGAAAGCTCCAATCCAGTGGGGCACAGATATGAGTATTCCACCCATACCCTCAGACAGCCATCCCCAGGACTCCTCATTTGGTATGGCCTCACTGGTCACTACATCATTCTGCTGGATCAGGAATTTGTACATCTCAGAGGATGGAGACTCTACTTGCTGGAAATCACACCAGGCAGAAAATATGCTGTCAGCGGTGAAATGGCATAAGGCTGTACCACTTCTGAATCAGGTGGCTCCTTGTGATCTTGGAAACAGTGTTTGCTTCCATACTGGGAGATGATCGTATTTCAGTGAAAAGATAGTGGGTGGTGATACACAGCAGTGGAAAGATGTGCTCAATACCATTGGAGTGGGTTAAGATTCTGTATCTGTGGCATTTGATCACTGCTGGTGCACCTTGAATGGAGGAGATGTTTCTTTCCTAGTGGATGAGAATATATTGTTCAAAGCTCCCACCCAGTGGGGCTCAGGTATGAGTATTCCACCCATACCCTCAGACACCCATCCCCAGGACTCCTCATTTGGCATAGCCTCACCGGTCACTACATCATCCTCCTGAATCAGGAACGTGTACATATCAGAGGATGGACATTGAACTTACTGGAAATCACACAAGGCAGAAAATATGTTGTCAGTGGTGAAATGGCATCAGGGTGCCCACTTCTGAATCAGGTGGCTCCTTTTGCTCTTGGAAACAGTGTTTGCTACCATACTGGGAGATGATTGTATGTCAGTGAAAAGATAGTGGGTGGTGATACACAGCAGTGGGAAGATGTGCTCGATAGCATGGTAATGGGGTAAGTTTCTGTCTCTGGTGCATTAGATCACTGCTGGTGCACCTTGAATGTACTATCTCCCAGTTGAGGAGGTCGTTCTCTCTCAGTGGATAAGAATCTGGTGGTCAAAGCTCCCGCCCAGTGGGGCACAGGTATGAGTATCGACCCATACCCTCTGACACCCATCCACAGGGCTCTTCATTTGGCATGGCCTCGCCGGTAAGTACGTCATACTGCTGAGTGAAGTAATTGTTCATTAAGAGAAGGGAGACTGAACTTGCTGGAAATCCCACCAGGCAGAAAATACGCTGTCAGAGGTGAAATGGCTTCACGGTGTACCACTTCTGAATCATGTGGCTCCTTGTGATGTTGGAAACAGTGTTTGCTACCGTACTGGGAGATGCTTGTACCTCAGTGCAAAGATAGTGGGTGGTGATGCACAGCAGTGGAAAGATGTGCTCGACAGCCTTGGAATGGGGTAAAATTCCGTACCTGTGGCATTTGATCACTGATGGTACACCTTGAATGGACTATCTCCCAGTTGAGGAGGTGGATCTCTCTCTGGATGAGAATCTGGTGTTCAAATCTCCTGCCCAGTGGTGCACAGGTATGAATATTCCACCCATACCGTCAGACACCCATCCCCAGGACTCCTCATTTGGCATGGTCTCCTGGGTCACTACGTCATCTGTGGCTTTTGATCCCTGCTGGGGAACCTTGAATGGACTATCTCCCAGTTGAGGAGGTCGTTCTCTCTTAGTGGATAAGATTGTAGGAGTCAAAGTTCCCACCCAGTGGGGTACAAGTATGAGTATTATACCCATACCCTCAGCCATACCCAGGACTTCTCATTTGGCATTGCCTCACTGGTCACAATGTCATTCTGCTGGATCAGGAATTCGTACATCTCAGAAGATGGAGACACTGCTTGCTGGAAATCACACCAGGCAGAAAATATGCTGTCAGCGGTGAAATGGCATCAGGGTGTACCACTTCTGAATCTGGTGGCTCCTTGTGATCTTGGAAACAGTGTTTGCTCCCATACTGGGAGATGATTGTATCTCAGTGAAAATATAGTGGGTGGTGATTCAGAGCAGTGGAAAGATGTGCTCGACAGCAATGGAATGAGGCAAGATTCTGTATCTGTGGCATTTGATCACTGCTGGTGCACCTTGAATGGACTATCTCCCAGTTGAGGAGGTGGTTCTCTCAGTGGATGAGAATCTAGTCGTCAAAGCTCTCGCCCCGTGGGGCACAGGTATGAGTATTCCATTCATACCCTCAGACACCCATCCCCAGGACTCCTCATTTGGCATGGCCTCACTGGTAAATATGGCACCCTGCTGGATCAGGAATTTGTACATCTCACAGAATGGAGATTCAACTTGCTGGAACTCACATCAGGCAGGAAATATGCCGTCAGAGGTGAAATGGCATCAGGATTTACCACTTCTTAATCAGGTGGCTCCTTGTGATCTTGGAAACAGTGTTTGCAACCATAGTGGGACATGACTGCATCGCAGTGAAAAGATAGTGCGTGGTGATACACAGGAGTGGAAGGATGTGTTCGACAGTGTTAGAATGGGGTACGATTCTGTATCTGTTGCATTTGATCACTGCTGGTGCACCTTGAATGGACTATCTCCCCATTGAGGAAGTGGTTCTCAGTGGATAAGAATCTAGTGGTCAAAGCTCCCGCCCAGTGGGGTACAAGTATGAGTATTCCACCCCTACCGTCAGCCATCCCCAGGACTCCTCATTTGGCATGGCCTCACCGGTCACTATGTCATTCTGCTGGATCAGGAATTTGTACATCTCAGAGGATGGAGACTACTTGCTGGAAATCACACCAGGCACAAAATATGCTGTCAGCGGTGAAATGGCATCAGGGTGTACCACTTCTGAATCAGGTGGCTCCTTGTCATGTGGGAAACAGTGTTTGCTACCATAATGGGAGATGATCGTATCTCAGTGAAAAGATAGTGGGTGGTGATACACAGCAGTGGAAGTATGTGCTCAATACCGTTGGAGTGGGGTAAGGTTCTGTATCTGTGGCATTTGACCACTCCTGGTGCACCTTGAATGGAGTATCTCCCACTTGAGGAGGTGGTTCTCTCTCAGGGCCTAAGAATCTAGTGGTCAAAGCTGCCGCCCTGTAGGGCACAGCGATGTGTATTCCACCCATACTATCACACCCATCCCCAGGACTCCTCATTTGGCATGGCCTCACTGGTAAGTACGTCATCCTGCTGGATCAGGAATTTGTTCATCTCAGATACGGGAGATTCAATTTGCTGGAAATCACACCAGGCAGAAAATATGCTGTCAGAGGTGAAATGGCATCAGGGTGTACCACTTTTGACTCACGTT